>PVIU01010422.1:0-70161 GCA_004026605.1 Ondatra zibethicus | reverse complement strand
CATCTGGGCCCACAAATACTCCATAGCCGGAGTTTGCACGGGGGGGGAGGGGGCAGGGCCCAGGAAGCCGCGTTTTAAAACTGTGCACCTTTTTTTCTGCTATTTTCTATTGCCAAGTCAGGAAATCTCTCTACAGCATGCAAACAGCAAAAAGCTGTGTTAAACTCTCTCTCTTTTTTAAGCCCTCTCAGATTTTTAAGTGGATTTAGTCCATCACGTTGGGCACCAGTCTGTTGCAAGAGGTGCGGGGGCCTGCTTTTGGTCCTGATGGACACCCAGCTCCTGCCGCCCGGTGCCTGGCTAGCTTATACCCGAAGTAATTACACAGAAACTATATTCATTGAAATACTGCCTGGCCCATTAGCTCTAGCCTCTTATTGGCTAACTCTCACATATTTGTTTAACCCATTTCTAATAATCTGTGTGTCGCCATGAGTCGTGGCTTACCGGGAAAGATTCAGCATGTCTGACCTGGGAGCTTCATGGTGGACGGCTCTCTCTCTCTGACCCTGTCCCCTTCCCAGTATTCTGTTCTCTTTTCGCTGTCTATCTAAGTCCTGCCCTATCAAAAGGCCATGGCAGTTTCTTTATTAACCAATAAAAGCAACCCAAATACAGAAGGACCCTCCTACACCATAGGAAAGTTGGGTCTTGAAATATGTTGATTCACAATTTTCTGAGAAACTTCCATATTCATTTCTAAAATGGCTGTTCAAGATTACACGCTCGCCAGCAGTGGAGGAGTGACCTCTTGCTCTACACCTTCTTCAGCATGAGTTTTCACTAATTTTTTTTATCTTGGCCATTTTGACAGGAGTAAGATGGAATGTAATGGTAAAGGATTTTGAACATTTTTTTTTATACATTTTGGCAATTTGAGAGTCTTCTGTTGAGAACTCTCTGTTTAGATATGTGCCCCATTTTTAAATTGGATTATTTTGGTTTTTTGTTTTCTAGTTTCTTGAGTTCTTTATATATTTTGGAAATCAGCCCTCTGTCTAATGTGGAGTTGGTGAAGACCTTTTTCCATTCTGTAGATTGTCTTTTTGATGGTGTTTTTTGTCTTACAAAAGCTTTTAAGTTTCATGTGGTCCTTTTAATTGATTGTTGATCTTAGTTCCTGTGTGACTGGTGTTCTGCTCAGTAAGTTGTCCCTTGTGTCAAAGCATTTAAGGTTCTTCCCTACTTTCTCATCTATTACGCTCAGCATATGTGGTTTTATGTTGATGTCTTTGATCCACTTGTATTTGAGTCTTGTGCAGGTAATAGATAGTAGATCACTTTGTATTCTACGTGCTGATATCAATTTAGATAGCACCAACTGTGGAAGATATTTTCTTTTTCCCATTGCGTATTTCTGGCTTCTTTATTATAAATCAGGTATCCATAGGTATGTGCATTTATGTCTTGGTCTTTGATTTGTTTCCATTGATCAAACTGTCTGTTTTTATGCCAATACCCTGTGGTTTATGACTCAGACATTAAAGGCTGGGCCCACAACTAAAAATGTAATGTCAATTTTACAATTGAATCTTTTAACCAAATGTGTTGAAAAACACATTATGTTTTCACTGATGTTTTTGTAAAAGCATGAGTCTAAGAAGGAATGTTTGAAATCTTTCAAATCATTATTCCTAACCATGACCAAAGTGTGCTCTGTCTACCAGTCTATTATTTCAGTAACTCATGGAAATATGCTAGGAATGTGATTTGTGTGGTAGTCAAACAGAAATCAGACTGGCCCATTCCTTATATCTATATCACTCTTATATACACTTGGCTCTGACATTCATCAAATTACTTTGTCCAAACAAAGCTTTCTTGTACAAAGTAATCTCATGTGACAGTGCAGAGCTACATGTATAATTTGTGAGGCACTGAATGATTAAGTAGCCAGTCTGGAAGTATTGCTGGAATCTTTTATTGCATATATTAGAGAGTTAAACATAACAATCTACTTCTTCTATGAGACCAAATAAGTACAGAAATGCCTCATTTAGTTAGGTTTAAAGTAGCCTTCCTTTGTTTTCTTGCCAAAAAAAATAAGGTCTTGATAAGCTTATGTAGGATAGAATTTCTCTCCCAATGCTTGCAGGGATGAAACTTTCTACAGAAATCTATTTTCAGAAGAACACTTTTCAGCTAAGCATCTCATCCTGCTCCTCTGTCTCCTGAATTCAAAACAAGTTTATTTTCATTTTTTATTTTATAAGTGTGAACTTTACTCACTTCATGGGAATGACTTATACATGAATCAGACACTTTGGGGAACTATGGGTCTATATCTTTTGTTTTGTTGCTTGTTTATCTCACTCAGGAAGCAGTGTTGGTGTTCAGCTCTTGTACATGACATTCTCGATGCTCTCTCATAAGTTAATGAAAATAAATTATAATAATGCCAATAACAATGATAATGGAGAATAGAATAGAACTTCCAGCTCTCAAGTCACCACGTGTACTATTTGTCTAGAAAAGTTATGAATTGGGAAAAGTGTTTCCTATAACCACAAACACATACAGTGCACACATATATAGGTGTAGAAACACACATTCACATACACATACAGGCATGTACACATGCACTTTTACATAAATACATGCATAAACACACATGTTTGTGCATCAATATACACACACTTTTGTGACCACATATATTTGTCATCAGATAGAGGTGCTAGCATGTGCATGCACACACACAGAAGCACACATGTACAAATGTGCATATGCATACATACACACCCATAAATGTAACTGTGAACATTCACCTCCACAACATCCACAGAAACTCCTATTCTGGATAATGTTTATTCTCTGAGGACCCACAATATCTCTTCTATCATTTCTATAATTCTATGAAATCATAACAAATACCCTTAATTGCTCTTTATCCATTGCTTAACTCAAAATACTTTGACTTCTCCAATTTTCCAGCCTTTAAATTTTTTTTTATGTAATGTACACTGAACATATAATCCCAGTATGACACTTACAGTCCTTTGTCAGTTCACACCTTAACTCATTAGCCTCATTTCTTCCTCTAAAGGTTTGGCTTCCCTTTTCAAGTCAGAGATATACACAAGATTTTATACACTAATTTAAATTCTAGTAAGCATTACAAAAGAAATCATGGTGTTTGACTTTTAGAGACTGGTCAGATTACTTTGTAATGTTCATATAAAATTGCATCCATTCTCCCATAACAACACAACTAACATTATAATGTGAGATACAAAGGTTATGCAATTATGTAATTGTTCTATGTCAGTCTGTCTCTTTTCACTTAAGAAGTGCAGTTGTCTTGTGTTTTCAATTTTTGTTTGCCATGGTCAACAATGTAGTCCTGAATCCACTGTGTGATAAAGGTTGCTACTATTCCATGAGGATCAGGGATATTATATCATTTTCCCACGTTCCTGAAGGTCCAGAGGCTCAACTATTTGGCCCATACCATCCTTGTCTGATTGTATAAATTCACCTTGATTTTTTTTATAAGGATAGAAAGCTGCTGAAAATACAAAGTGCAGAGAGTGTACATAGGACAGGCTCTTAGCACTAATGGAGAGATTGACAAAGGAACCTTAAGTTTGCCTCCAGGATGCATTTCCCCGCTGTTTGAAGTCATACTGCTCAACACTCACTGGAGCTGTAACATTGTTCAGTCAAAAGTCAGTGGAAATATTTTAAGAGTCACAAGATCAGGCGCTTTTCTGTGGGAATGTGTCTCCTCGAAACCTCAAAAGCTGCTCTCATAAACTCTCACCATCATGAATTCCCAAACCTGACCTGAACAAAGTGGACACCAATGGACATGTGGAAATCGACAAGGAAAATCCCGCGAGGTTTCAGTACTACACAGAGAACGGCAGACAGCTAAGGAGTGCTGAGAGTGGGAAAGCTTGCCAATTAGTTACTTACTACCTAGTGGTCAGCTCTGAAAATATACAAGTAACATTATACAGACTGGGCGGATTATATTGAGGATTACATATGTATCTACAAATGTACTTATGCTTATGAGAACAAGTGATGAAAAAAGAAGTCATGGATTTGAAAGAGAGAATGGAAGGATAGATATGTGTGAGGGTATAAAAGGAGGAAAATGAAGGGAGAAGTGATGCAATTATAGAATCTCAAAAATAAAGAAAATGTTTTTGAACATCAAGCAAGGGCTTGCAAGCTCCCTGAACAGATAACAAAGAACCACAACATCTGAAAAGAATGTACAAGATGCTATAGATATGAATATCAGAACTAGAAACAAGTTACAGGCCTTTGCATTTAAGGAGACTGTTGAGAAGGAGACAAGTGCGACTAAATCTAAGTTCTTAAAGATTTGTGTAGTTCATTCACATATCCTAAGACTGTCTTTATACTTCAAGCATTCATAAGTAGTGTTTTCTACTAAATCAGGCAAGTTGTATTTTGAGTTAATCATAAGTGATCATGAGAATATACTTGATTTGTTTTAAATTTCAGCCTGAAAACTGACTGAAGGCATACTTCAGAGCACAGTTATACTTCTAGATAGAATCTCTTAAAGTTATGGATGTCCTTCTTTTATCTCACACATTTCAACCTATTAGGATTTTACTAAATATAACACTGTCGATGAAAAGCTAGAGAGAAAACAGTAAGATAGAACAAAGATAACAATTGGCAAAATTTATAAAACTAAATAAATTTTAGTAACAGTTGGGGATAAATGAATTCTTTTTAATCTTCTCTTTGACTATGTTTAAATTAAAAGAAAACTAATGTGGATAAAAAGGAAAGAAACTTCCCCCTGTGCTTTACATTTATCCCTCATTACATAAGGGAAAAAGCAAGCCATAGATATAAAGCAAGGAAGTTTCCAGAAGACAGAATGGGGACTCTGCTTTGAGGAGGGAGTGCAGGGTAAAGAATAGGGAAGGGAAGAGGGGACAGAAGCATTGTGCCACATCACCCAGAGGCAGGGCCTCTGGACAGCTATTCTACTCATCAGAAGCTGTTCAGCCTCCCACAAGCCACCTCTCCACACTACAGCTGGCGGCATGGTGATGACAGAAAGCTTTGATAATGATAAACCAGTCACTTTGAGAACTTCAAGATACAGCCTCTTCTAAGGAAAGGGACAAAAGGCTCCCCAGCAGGCAACAGGAACAGAAAGAAAAGGAAAGAATCAGCTGAGGAAGATTCTAGTAACTAAAGCTATCAGGAACATTAAGTACAGCTGATTCCTATCCAGAACAATGGAAATTCTCAGGCTGTTTTTATCTTTAGTCTCTATTACTGATAGAAGTTGTGTTTAAACAAACAAGCAAATAAAATTACAAAGCATTTCCAAAGTGATAAAATATATAATTAACCATACATAGTAATCATCTGAACTAGACTAAGATGTGCTTAAAATGTTAGAATTATCAGACAATGAATTCAAAATAGCCATGTATGCATGTATCAGAAGATTCAGTGGAAAACATAGACAACGCTCCAATGAGATGAATGTCTACAGAAAAAATAATGTACCAGGAAACTAACTCAACTAACTCTCTGTCTCTGTCTCTTTCTCTGTCTGTCTGTCTGTCTCTCTCTCTTTCTCTCTCTCTCTCACACACACCACACTCACACCTTTAGATTTATTGTCTATTTTCAGAAATACCAAAGGTAAGTATAAAATCCTAAAGTCAAATTCCTTGCATAGAAAAATGGCCAATGTAATAATAAATTACATCAACACTTGTAAGCAGAAGATCAGCCAGCACAGCTAATTCCTTATAATAAACATTGTCTTTTGATATTTTCACACATGTCTAGGGGCTGGAGGCATCTTCTGCTGATTAAAACCAAATGCTTTTCTTGCAGAAGACCTGATTTCTGTGCCCAGAAACAACATGATGGTTTACGAATTTCTCTAACCCCAGTCCTTTGGGATCTGCAAGCTTCTTTTGACCTCATGGGCACTGCATACATGGGCTGCATATTCACACATGAAGGTGAACACTCAAACACATAAAATAAAATAAAAAAATAAATTGTATTCCAATTAGTTCCACTTCCCACTTGTCTACTCCTCCTCTTCCCTTGCCTCCCTTTCTCACATTCGTGCTTTTGCCTTGTTTTGTGACCCACTGATCTCTGCTAGGGAATTATGTATGATCATGAGCTAGAGATTGTGCATTGAGGCATGGTGGGCTCACCAATAGGTACAGAAATGAGACAAAATTTATTTATCAGAATAAATAAAGATTCCTCCTTAGAGCCTATGGTCATTTGAATGGAATTGGCCCCCAAAACATCATAGGGAGTGTCATTATTGGAAGGTATTGTTTTGTAGGAGTAGGGATGGGCTTGGAGGAAGTGTGTCATTTTGAAGACAGGCTTTGAGGTCTTATATATTCTGAAGTCATGCCTAGTGTCTCAGTTCACTTCCTGTTGCCTCTGCAAGATATAGAACTCTCAACTACTCCTCCAGCACCATGTCTGCTTGCATGCCTGCATATTCCACCATGATGATAATGGACTAAATACCTGAACTGTAAGCCAACCAATTAATTGTTTTCCATATAAGAGTTGCTGTGGACATGGTGTCTCTTCACAGTAATAGAAAACCTAATTGAGAAGTCCAATCAATGTACATTCCAATAAGTCATTTTTATGAAAATTTAACCATTTTTCCTTAACTTTACTCAAGTCAAAAGATAAACACAATCTGAATTTAATAATAGCAAAATATTAGATAATTATAGCATGCTGGTTAAACAAACAAAAGACCATATATTATTATGCCATAATAAAAAGAGAAGAACACAGCTAAAGTATGTTCATACTTCAATACAATATTACTAATAGTTGAAATTAGGTTACATTAAAATGTATATTGTACACCGATGATTACTCTTTTACCCGAAGAGGCTTTTTCAAGAGTGTAAAACCTATGCCAAAGGCATGAATGATATTGTGTAGAATGCCCAGCTATGAATAAAGGGAGATACAAAAATGAGGGAGTGAGTGGAGGTGGAAAACAAAAGCAATGAGAATAAAGCACAGTGATTATAGATTTTAATCCATCCACCTAAGTGATCTTCTTAAAGTTGAGCCTTGGCTAAAAATAACTGCATAAAAGAACAAAATTCTTCACCTGAATACTTTGTGTACAAAACATATTTAATTATAATGTTCATCAGGTTAAAAATAGAGTGGAAATGATTACAGCATAGTGACATAGTCAGAAGGAGGAAATTACTTGCTATGATGAGTGACAGTCCATAAGGATAATTGATCAATTATCCAAGAAAACTAAATACCTGAAGTACTTTTTTTTGAGATGTCACTGACATCTCAAAACACAATAGGCAAAAAGTGAAGGAAGTCGAGGGTAAAATAGATAGATCTGCACTCCAAGTCATTATACAGACTTGTAAATCTTTCTCCATGATTGATAGTTCAATCAGGGAGAAAAACAATAAGGATGTAACAAACCTGAGTAGCATTGTGAATTGATTTGATGTTATTGACATTTGTAGAACACAAAATCAGAGATAGTAGTGTAATGGACTTGTTATCTACTGCACATGCAATTACCACATATATGTATACAAGCATATATACATATACATATGCATATAAATACATATGTGTAATACACATATATGTATGTATGCACATATATGTATATTACATACTTGTAAATATATGCTTGTATGCATAAAATATAATTGCATGTAAGATACATATCTCTATCTATGTCAATATATGTATATATATATACCTTATACGCTGTATCAGAAAACAGTTTTTTTATAAGTTCTAGAGAGTTATTTTTTGTTTAAATATATGTATGAGTCAGCATGTTTATGTGTAAGTGAGTGTAGTTCCCTACTGAAGTAAATAAAGGCAGTAGATCATTTTGAACTGGAGTTGTAGGCAGTTGTGATCTATCTGTGGGAACTAAAGTTGAGTCCTCTGAAAGAGCACTAAATAGTGTTAAGTACTGAGAAATGTTCACAGGGATTCAACAAATTTCAAAAAGATATACAATTCAAAGTAATTCTCCAACCATATTTAATTAAAATAAATATCAATATCATAGCTAGAATATAGTTGATACATTTAAAAAACTTTGAAGATAAATTTTATTCTTTTAAATATGAGTCATGAGTCAAATATGTCTTGAGGGATATTTTAATTTTTAAATATCAAATAGAGAGCAAAATAGAAATTAAATCTAGGATATGTGTTTAAAATAATGCTTAAAGAAAATCTATATGATTAAAATTTGTACAAGAAGAGAATTGGAAATCATTGACCATGCTTCTAACCTTAGGAAACTAGGTAGATGAGAAAATACTGAAGGAAGCAGGAAGAAACAAATAGCAACAAGGAAAGCAGAAGTCAGTGTGTTTAAGGACTCTCTCCTGCAGTAATTAAGAGCACATTGTTGTCCAAAATATAGTATATATCTGTAACATGATGGGCCTGCTAGTTGGGGTTTCTGTCCTGCCCGGATCCCACAGCCGTTTAGTCCCAAAGAAAATCACACAGAGGTCTCCATAAGATATAAACTGATTGGCCCATTAGCTCAGGTTTATTAGCTCTTGTAGCTTATATTAACCCATTATCCTTATCTATGTTAGCCACATGTCTCAGTACCATTTTCTTCGGTGGTCTGGGCAGAAGTCAGGAGGAATGGGCTTCCTCCTTCCCAGCCTTCTCCTGTTATCATTGCCCGACCTTTATTTCCTGTCTGGTTGACCTGCCTATACTTCCTGTCTGGCCAATCAGAGTTTATTTAAAACATGATTGACAGAATACAGGCAAATCTCCTGCACCACTTCCCCCTCTTTTTTTCTTTTTTAACAAAGGAAAATACCCATAGTCCATTTTTTGGGAATTTTGGCCTAGTATTCCAGGCTATTTCCAGCTGGTTGGGGGCGCTGATAATCTTATGGGGACCTAAAGAAAATTTAGAATTATAATTAAGTCCTGACTGGAGCATCCTGTGAGTCTTGATCATCTCAGGCAGCAGTCTTGAATCCATTCTGGATGTAGAACTCAGACATCTGGGCCATCTGTTCCTACCAGAGATTTCTCAGGTGGTCTTTTTTGACCAAACCTGATTTTTCTTAACTCAGAATGAATCCACAGCCTCTCATTTCCTGTGGAAACAAAAGTGAAGTCTCTTCTCCAAAGTAACATACCTTTTGGTATGTTCAATTTTGAAGTCAAGGTATTTTCAAAATACCTTCCTTGGCTTAATTTAGCAACATTTATAAACGAAAATCTTTTGGCAGCTGGTGCTCCTTCCTCAGCATTCAAACAATTCAAAGAGAGCATAATAACATATAGTATCCAGATTCTCTGTGTATTTTCCATCTTTATGCAGCTTTCTTTTAACCTCTATTTCTTTTCTTTTTACTTTTAACTTTTGGCTTTTTGAGACAGGTTCTCTGTGTATCTTTGTCCTGGAATTCCCTCTGCACACCAGGCTATCCTTGAACTCACAGAGACCCGCCTGTCTCTGCCTCCCCAATGTTGGGATTAAAGGTGTGTGCTACCACACCTTGAACTCACAGAGATCTGTCTGCCTCTGCCTCCCAAGCTTTGGGATTAAAGGTGTGTGATACGACACCTTGAAGCCACAGAGGTCAATCTACCTCTGCCTCCCACGTGTTGGGATTAAAGGTGTATACCACCATACCCAACTACTCTCTTTCTTTCTTTTTTACTTTAAGAACTTTAACCTTCAGCCTGCATATTTTTAACACACTGTAAAGCATTTAGAGGTTTTTCTCATCTGAATCTATCTTTACTGTATATCTCTCTTTTATTTTTTGACCACATGAGTCTTTAATTTGTTAAGCAATATGAAGAGGATTAAAGCCGTGTCTTTGATGACTGGATCCAGCCCATTTCTTAGCTTTCTGAGATTTCAGCCTCATGCCATGTTTATTGGCACAACTCTATGGCATTTCAAGGTCCCTGCCAGCAAGCAAGTTGCAGCATTCTGCTCACAAACCACATTCAAACTCTCCATAGTCAGACCACCTGCCTGAAAGAGTCAGAGTTTGCCCTGGCAGGACAGCCCAGAAAGCCTGCATTTTAAAACAGTGCAGGTTTTTTTTCTGCTACAGCTGAAAACTGAAAAGCATGCAATCAGCTTTTTATCAACACTATTTAAGTGTTTCTTGGCAGGACCTCTTAAAGAGCTGCAGGGTTTTGCAGCTAAAGCTGAGTCAGGACGCCTCTCTTAGATGAGAGTGCTTTCTTGCCTCTAGCAAGCAGAGCAGACCCGAGAAATTGCTACTACCAAGAAAACATCCTTTACTCTATTCTTTCTCAAGTTTTTTCAGGCTTTCTGTGGATGCAGTTATCCATGTGGGTGCCGTTCTGTAACATGACGGGCCTGCTAGTTGGGGTTTCCATCCTGCCCGGATCCCACAGCCATTTAGTCCCAAAGAAAATCACACAGAGGTCTCCATAAGATATAAACTGATTGGCCCATTAGCTCAGGCTTCTTATTAGCTCTTGTAGCTTATATTAACCCATTATCCTTATCTATGTTAGCCATCATGTCTCAGTACCTTTTTCTTTGGTGGTCTGGGCAAAAGTTGGGAGGAATAGGCTTCCTCCTTCCCAGCCTTCTCCTGTTATCATCGCCCCACCTTTACTTCCTGTCTGGTTGACCCACCTATACTTCCTGCCTGGCCAACTTCTGCTCCTTCAGCCAATAGCCTTTAAGATACCAGCCCACTGGGGCATGGTCTCTTTAGTTTTATAAAAGCAGCAGTAATTATGTGCTCTCTCTCTCTTGCTTTCGGCTTCCGGCTGTTAGACTTCATTCCTGATTGTGCAGAGGGCTATTGTCTGGGACAGTGATCTGTAAGTTTTTCCCTTTAAATAAATAACCATTTTATTAATCACAATTCCAAACTGGTGTGGGATTGTTTTATGACTTACGCCTTCATATATCTCTTAGAATGACCATTGAAAAACTCCAGTGTATGACAAACAAAATGTGTGACCTCTATACTCAAATAAGATGTATTTACAGGATTAGCCATGGCAACCCTACTTTACGAGTTCGTGGGGAAGAGTGTTTTGGTATTCACTTTTGTGATGAAAATTTGATATTTTTTACTTATTTTATTTTATTTACTCATTAATTTTTTATCTTTGTGGGTGGTATGGTGTGGCTTTTATATTTGTGTTCTGTACATGTCTTTTGTGCACTTGTGTATTCTGTTGGTTATGTACATGTTTACACATATGTGGATTGCAGAGGTCAATGTGAGGTGTGTTTTTAGATCACTTTTGACATTTCTGGTTTAGAGACTAAGACAATGAAGTAGAATCTCACTGATAGGGTTAACCAGGCTGGTCAAAGGACGTCAAAGGTTTCCATGTGTCTACACAGGCCTTTCCTCTTGGTTTACAACATGCACCCACATCCTGCTTTCACATGGGTGCTGGGGATATGAATTCAGATCCTAATGCTTATGTACCAAAAAGAAAAACCAAAAAATTCTCTCCGGAAAGTCACACCAGTGGGACATCTCTATTTAAACAATTATATGAATGAAGAGAGAAATATCTTATCCTTACTCATGTGTGTAACCTTTGTGAGTTTCGTGAGGTACAGTTTGGGGCAGTGATCTTCTACAAGATCCAGCTAAGCATGAATAGATGACACGTTCATTCATTTGCTTCATCAATGATTAACCTGACAACAGCAAATGTCCTAAGTCTAAACATGCAAGAATGATTAAATAATTTGCTTAGAGAGTGGGGAGAAGAAACTCTGGTAAACTAATAACCTAGATAAGGCCAGGGTTGGGAGACAATCAGGGTAGGGAAAGTGAAAATTGGAGGGCAGAAAACAGCCAGAAGATCTATGGGAAGCAGTGATCTTATGTCTTTTTAGGTTATAGGCATATATGAACTGCTTGGTGTAGGCATTAAAATCCAAACTCTGATTTTCACAATTGAGCAGTGAATGCTCTTTGCTGCTCTGCCATCTTTCTAACCATTATCATGTTTTCAATCTCTGGGGCTGAGAGTATTTGCTATGGTACCTCCTTTATTCACTTCTAATCCCCAACTTCTTCAGTTTAGTAACAGGCATGAGGTATACAAGCCAGAATGTTGCCAGAGTTCATGGATAACTGGTTCCGTACTTCTCAAAATAATTCACTAAAGCTTGGGTAAAAGAGTTGTAGGTGTAAGTAACATTATACAGACTGAAAGGATTTTCCTTATATATTTAGAAACACAAACACACACTAATTCTTAAAAAAATATATGAGAGGCCATGAATTTAAAAGAGTGCAAAGGACATGGAATGAAGAAAGGAATGCGAAAAATAATAACATTACATATTAATTTCAAAAATTAAAGAAAATTAATTTATTGGAAACTAGGAATTTCTATAACCTCACAGGCAACCAGGCAATTTCAGAGATAAATTATAGCTCTGGAGATTGACATGTAACTTATAAGCATGAGAAAAGGAGCAAGAAATACCTTTATTACAGAAGATTAATGAACAACTAATCAAATTTCTAGAGGAAAGTTTGTTTCAGTTGGAGCTGCCAGAATTTATACCCAGAAACTCCATAATATCAACAACCAAAAGGTACAGAAATGGCAGGAAGAGGGTAAGAAGGAACAAGATTTGGGACACCAGATATAACTCATGGTCTTATTAATTTTTATAAAACTTCAAGGTTTCTGTTTCCATGATAAAGACAATATGGGCTGTTTGTGTTTGTACTTCTGATTCTCCACCCACCATAGTTTTTACTGTCCATCTACTGTATAGAAGTACAATTGTCAATCACTGCATGTTACACATTACTTGATCTGTTTGCCTGTTACTACACCTGTAAACACCTTATGGGAGACCTCAGCTAGTTAATCTACTTAAGCAAGGGTCCTTTCACAAAGTTTCATACAGTAGAGCCCTGTACACAAAGCTGAGCTACATAATAAAATTCTGAACTGATGTTCACATGGCCACCTCTCCAAGAAAGATTTGTCTGGAACATAAATCCAGCTGACTTTTGTTTCCTTTATTAAAGGGATCCAACCCAGTACTTCATACTAGGCAAGCCTCCTACTACTGGCCTACAGCTTCAGTGACATCAAGTTTCAAACAACAGAATCTAGTGGGAAGTCATAAATGCTGAGGGAGGTGCTCTTTTATGGGAAACATCACTTCCAGACTCTGCTCCCTTCTTCCTTGCATACTTCCTCCTATAATAGGTTATTCAAAGCTATATACCTAGCCTTCTCACTTGCATTTAGGGCAACTCAGAGATTCAATTACTATTTTGGAAAGTAAAGAAAACCTCTTGGGGCTCTTCTTTTTTTTATTTTTGAGATTTTAATATAATTGCATTTATCTCTTTCCTTTCTGTAATTCAAACTCTCCCATATTCCTCTCCCTATACTCTTTCAAATTGACCTTTTTTTTCATTTATGTTATTATACATACATATCTCTAAATAAAACCTGCTCAGTCTTTATAATGCTACTTATTATGTATACATTGTAACAGGAAAGACCATTTAATACCGGATAGACAGTTGGTGTGCTTTCTCCTGAGGAAGGCTGTTTCTCACTCTCAGTATTCCATATTTGTCTATAGTTCTTCATACAAGGTTGAAGCCTCATGGTCTTTTTCTGCCCACTTTGGGGTGTCCACTAGTATTATATTTGTTCAGCTCATATTTAGGCAATCTTGTTAATGAGGTTTTATGAGTGTAGTTTCTGGGATTACCAAAAGACAGGGTCTCACAGAAAACTCCCTGATCTTCTGAGTCTTAACAATCTTCCATCCTTCTCTTCACCAATATTCCATAATCCATAGGTGGAGGGGTGTTTTATAGATCTATCCTTTGGGACTGGACTATACAAGTTGACCGTTTGATTGGTTGTGGTTTCCTATAGTGACTTCCATCTGTTGCAAAGAGAACTTTCCTTGATGAGAGGTGTATTATAAATTGTATTTATAATACAAATAAGAGTACACTTATTTGTATTATAAAAAATGTTTAGATTTTTGTTAATGATTATGCTGCTTTAGTAAATTAGTTTCTTTCATTGACCATGGTTTCATTAGCACCAATTAGATGTGTTTCCAGGATGAGGTATGATTTCATTCTTGTTGAGTGGGTCTTAAGACCCCTTAGAAAGTTGTTGGTTATCACCAAAGTATATGTGCCGCAACCACACCCTTAGACTTATCATGCTATTCTGGTAGTTGATATGATTCATAGGCTTCATAGCTGAGTCGGACTTTGCCTTGCTTCCCTCCTTTAGAAACTCACATGGTGCCTTCTTGTTCCAGAAAAGCTAGTCTTTAGAGAAGAATCCTTCAGAATATTTGCAGATCGGGTGCTCTTGGTCCTGTTTCTGAAGTGCACAGTGTTTTCAGTAAAAGGAACTTATCATCTACCTCTAGTGTCAGGGTTGGTAACCAAGGGCAATAGAATTATACTATATGTTTTGGGAATCCCTTGAAAAGCTCTGGCTGATGTGAGAGTCCCCCTTGTATGCTGTGATTTTTTTATTACTATTGGTTAAAAGGAAACGGCTTTGACCTATGGCAGAACAGAATAAAGCCAGGTAGAAAATTTGAACAGAGTTATATAGAGAGAGTAGGCAGAGTCAAGAAGACTCCATGTAGCTGCCACAGGAGAAAGGCACCAGAAACATTCCAGAAAACCATAGCCTTGTGGTGATACACAGATTAATAGAAATGGGTTAATTTAAGATGCAAGAGTTATCTAGGAATATGCCTAAGCTATTGGCCAAGCAGTGTTGTAATTAATATAGTTTCTATGTGATTATTCAGGTATGGGAAGCTGGGAAATAAATGAGCAGTCTCACATTACATCTGACCAATTCAATTAAAGGAACTCTCATGTCTTGTATTTCTAGTATTTTTAAGGTGATCTTTGGCCCTTAGAAGGAGCATTGGCATTCAAGATGAGACAAGTTTATTAAAACTATATATATATTTACATATGTTATACTTTTTTACATACCTAACAGTAATATGATTCCTTATGTCCTTTGGAACAGCCTTAAGTTGTTTTAACTTCTTCCTTTCTTTTTCCTGTATTTACCTCCCTCCCTCTCTTTACAGAGTACCGTCCCTTCTCATTTCCCTGTTTAGATCACTTGTCCTCTGATATTCCACTTTCTACTGTTCCCCAAACCCCTATCCTGACAATATTTTTAATTTCTTGGTTTTGTCAGTCATTTCAGGCTATGTACTCATATCAGAAGATGTGTAGCTAGGAGCCTCAGATGAGGAAGTGCATACAACTTTTGTCTTTTTGTGTCAGGGTTACCTCACTCAGTATAATCTTTTGTAGTTCCATCAATTTACTTGCAAAATTCATGATTACATTTGTTTTTGTTACAGCTGGATAGTATTACAGGGTATATGTGTACCACATTTTCATTATCCATTAATCAACTGAAGGACATTGAGGCTGTTTCCATTTCCTACCTAGAGTGATAAAGCAAGAGTAAACACAGTTGAAAAAATACCTGTGAAATAGGATGTTGGGTCCTTTGGGCCTATTACAAGGATATAAAACTGAGACATATTGCATACTTATTTTTAATTTTGGCTAATTCTTCATAGTGATTTCCAAAGGGGCTGAACCAGTTTCCAATCCCACCAAAGTAAATGGTGTACCCACCCCCTAGCACTTCCAGCATCTGTATTGTTTTGGGGAACTTTGCCATACGAAAGATGAACATTTTTTGAAATATTTCTTAGCCATTTTCCCCTTCTTATAAGAACTCTGTGTTCATTTCCAAGACCCATATTTCATATGGGTCATTTTTTAAATTATTGTTTTCTGAAATTTTATATATCCTGGATATTCCCACATGTCCTTTTTTGGTGCTAATAACATACTGTTTTCATTATTATGAATCTGTAATATATCTTTAAGATCTTTGTTGCTGTTGGTACTTTATTCTTTTGATTCTTTTGGCTCTTTGCTGTTCAACTCTTTTCTCTTTTGGGAGCCTGGTGTAGGAGGGTCTTCTATTTGTGTATTGCCCTCATTGGTTAAATAAAGAAAACTGCCTTGGCCTTTTGATAGGGCAGCCCTTAGGTGGGCGGAGTAGACAGAACAGAATGCTGTGAGAGAGAAGGCAGTGTGGCAGATGCCATGCTTCTCCAGCACAAGATGGACACTGGTTAGACTCATGCCGGTAAGCCACAACTCAAGTGGCGATACACATTAATGGAGATGGGCTAAAATAATATGTGAGAGTTAGCCAATAAGGGGCTGGAGATAATGGGCCAGGCAGTATTTAAATGAATATAGTTTCCATGTAATTATTTCGGGTACACATCGGGAGCCGGATGGCACAAGGGGCCCTGCGCCAGGAACGCAGCCCGAACCCCTCATTGCAACAGGGGCCCACCAACAAGTGCCCAAAAAATCACCACAGAGTCTTACTCTTTCTTATAAATTCTGGCCTTGGATTGGCTTGTTTCTAACCAGCTTTTCTTAACCTAAATTATCCCATCTACCTTTTGCCTCTGGGCTTTTGCCTCCTCTATTTCTGCATCTCCTTTCTTTTCTTCTTATTCTTTGTCTGGCTGTGTGGCTGGTGACTGGTCCATAGCATCCTCCTTTCCTTGTTTCTCCTTTATTGATCGTCTTCCTCCCAGATTTCTCCTCCTATTTATCATCTCTGCCCACCAGCCTTATCCATCCTCTCTCCTGCCTTGATATTGGGCATTCAGGTCTTTTTTTTAGACCATCAGGTGTTTTAGAAAGGCAAAGAATCACAGCCTTTTATGTGTGCTCTTACTTGGTTAGTTTGGTGGGTTTTTTTTCTTTTTTGTGGATGGTATTTTATTTTGTTTTCTTGGTTTTGTTGGGACTTGTTATATTGGGTTGGATGGTAGAGATGGGGAGAGGATCTGGAAGGAAGGACTTGCGGTAGGGGAAGAATATGATCAACATATATTTAAATTAAAATTGTTTTAAATAATAAAAATGTGATAAAAATGAATCACAAAAAAAGAATCACAGCTTCACAGAATTAAACAAAGGCAGCATATAAAAAAGCAGTGCATCTTCATAGCATTAAACAAATTTTCTACAACATAAACAAAAATAACACATCTTAAAAAAATTCTACAACATATCTTAGAGTTATTTCTTCTTTGACCCATTCATCAATTGGTACTGAGTTGTTTAATCTCCAAGAGTTTGTGCATTTACTAGGTATTTGTAGAGATTACTGTGAACTTTATGTTTTATTGCTTTGTGATACAGGATACAGGGAGTGATTTCAATCTTTTTGAATTTGCAAAGGGTTTTTTTCATTGGATATGGCTTATTTAAGAAAAGCATTAATGTGTAGATGCAATGAACTATAAAAATCTGCTAAGTCCTTTTATTATATAATGTCAAAAAATTCTGATATTTTCTATATATTTTTTTCTAAATGACATGTCTATTGAAAATTTGGGATATTGAAAACTTTATGGATTGATGTTAGCTAGTGTCTTTAAATCCAGTTATAGATTTTTAAATGTATTTTTGCACCACAGGGTATGTTGTATATAGGTTTAGGATAATAGTGCTTTCTTGATTACCTCTTTTAATTAGAATGATGCACATCTCTTTATCTCTTCTAATTAGTTTTAGTTTGAAGTCTACTTTGTCTGATATTAGGTAGTAATATCTGTTTTCTTCCCAGTCTACTTCATTGGAGTATTTTTAATTAGTTAGTTTTACTTAAAGGTGATGCCTATATTTAAAATTCAAGTGAACTTCTTCTAAACAAAAAATAGTTAGATTGTGGTTCTTGGTCAATTCAGCCTTTGTCTTTTAATTAAAGAATTGAGCCATTGATATTTAAAGTTATTGTGGCGTATGTGCTATTTTTTGTCAGTGTCATTGTGCTGTTGATTCTATGTGGTGCTGTTTATGTTCTCAGTGATATTTTGAATTGTATTTCTTTCCACAGTCTCTGTGCTTTGCTAATCCTCCTCTTTAGTTTGAAATCTGAAATAATGTTTCCTGTGTTTTTCTTAAGTTTTGATTTTTATTTTTGGATATAAATTTTTAAGGCTGTTTATATTGTGGAAAAATTTCCTTTCTCTTTCATTTGTAGTAGATATTTTTGCTTGATATATTAGTTTCCATTGGCCATCATTGTCAGTTAGGACTTGGCATACATTACTCTCTCTTGCTCTCACAATTTCCATTAAGACATACATAGATCTAATCTACATGGGAAGTAGAAAAAGACAAGATCTCCTTAGTAAATTGAAAGCATGGGGACCTTGGGGGAGGGTTGAGGGGAAGAAGAGAGGAAGGGAGGGGAGCAGAGAAAAATGTAAAGCTCAATAAAAATCAATAAAAACGAAATCATCTCTTATTATTTTAAATGCGACTTTTTTTCTCTTGGACCTTTTAAGATACTTTCTTCATTATGTATTCCTAATGCTTTAGCTATGATATGTCATGGAAATTTTCATTTTTGGTTTTATCTATTTATTATCCTTTGTTTACATGTTTCTACATGGTGTGTCTTTCCTTAGTTTGAGCAAATTTTCTTATATTATTTTGCTGAATACCTGGTCTATGCCATTGATTGAGAATCTTTTTCTTCTTCTGTTTTTAAGTTTTTATTTTTTATGGTATCAAAATGTTCTGTGTATTCTTTTCCTGTGCATTTTAAAGTTTTTCATGTTACTTGTATATTTGCCTAGATACACTTTTTTATCTCTGATACTTAATATACTTTCTTCTGCTTGATTTATTTTATGTATAAGATTTTCCATTGAGTTTTCTAATTGGACTGTTGGCTGTTTCAATTCCATTTGTATTTCAGGTTAGCTTCTCTTCAATGTTTCTATCCCTTGATTACAGTCCATTTTCACATCCTAGATTGTCTTTGTCATTTTCATTAGCCTCATATTTCTTCGGCATCATTCAAGCATATACTCTCCATAAGCTCTTTCCTCTTGATTTCATTGAGCTGTTAGTTTGTGTCTTCTTTAAACTCTGTGAAATCTTTGCAAATACTTTTAATTTTTCTTTAAACATGTGTGTCCTTTAATTTATCTAACTAATTCTAATTTTCAAGTGTTTATACAGAACTAGTACATTTTAAAGAAAGGATACTTGTTTGATCTTCCATATTGTTTATATACCTCAAGGAAATATAGGCATGTGAACTTCCTTTGTTAATTTTGAATTTGTTGTGGATGGAGAAGTTTTGGCGAAAAGAAAAGATGTGAAAGATGGTTGAATCTAGATGTTTGGAGTGGCTTGGATAGATTAAAATCAGGTGGGCACAGCAGACTGGGTTGGTATATAGGATATGCTTCCTGTTCCAGGCCTGGGTTGGGGGGATAAATGGGCCTGGTGGAAAAGTTTTGTGTGGCAGAGAACAGTCCTATGTTTGAGGAATCAATAGAGCAGATCCTGGCTAAAGCCTAGAGATCCTTTGGACTGAAGGAATGGGAGACCAGAATCAACTGGGCACTGATTGTGAGACTCAGGCAAGATCTTTCTAGCTGTGGAAAAGGCATGAATACAGAAATCATGGTTATTCCATGGGCTGGCCTAGACCTTGGAAGAGGATGTGGGAAGTTTGGGTCCCAAGTGGAGTAGTTGGGTGCCATGCAGAAGCGCTTTTTAAATATCGTAATAAAAAGATAAAGCTTGAAAGCCTCCTTCCCCCATTTCCCCCAAATCTTCACCCAGTACAAGTGTATGAATGAAGTTAGCTCAGAACTTCATGAAGTTAGTTGTCATGAAGTTTGAAGCAAGAACTAATATCCCATACCCATCATGATTTTTATCATGACAGGAAAATCATAGAATATAGCTTTGTTTGTATTACCAGAATTCAGGTAAATTCAGTGCCAGCAGATACTCTGTTAGGAATGAAAAGTAAATTCCCATTTCTTGTGAATCCTGACAGTTGTTTCTGTTTGATTGTTTATAGTTTGCAGTTAGGATTATTCCTCAGCACTTTGAATGTTGGCTATTTTAAGGTGGGATTTCTTGAGTGTGGATATTCTGCCACTTGCTTTAAAAATTCTGTCTCATCATATTGCATGAATCAAGCATCAGCAACTATTTCAATATGGGACCATCTCCGTAATAGCTAACTTCAGAACAGTGAATAAAGACCCTCCATGTCCCCAGAGTGCTGGTTATATTAAAAATATAACAGATTAATTGGGTTTCTCAAATCTTGGAATAACACTAGTTGGCATTTATCCAGCACTGCCCCTAAAGATCAGTAGATGAAATTCTGTCTGGAAATGCAAAATGTTGAATTTTGAATAAACGAATTTCTGTTCATTGTGTGCAGAGCAGAGAAAGAAAGGAGGGGTGGGCAAAAGCAGAAATTTCACCACTTCTCAGACTGCTTCTTATTAGTATTAATTGCAAGCTCAGTGTTAAGTCAAGTATGTGGAGATGTGAGCCCATGAATAATAATGACATTGAAGCACAATAATTAATAGAACAGAATGCTCCCTAAAGAGAAGACCCCCACTGTGAAGGGAGAAAAGACCTTGCCTTCCATAAGAGTCTCATATGGATGTTTGAACTTTGATTTTTCAAGGTGGAGTGAGGTGAAATGAATTCCACTTCATTAGCAATGTGGAGTGAGGCAAGCGCAGTGTCTGGCGAAGCACTGCGAGTTGCCGAATGTGCAGAACTCGCCTCTGGATGACAAGGCAGCTTCTCAGTCCTGATTCTGCTAAACACAGGAAGCAGTTTTGGTTTGGTTTTGTTCTGTTTTGTTTTTAAACACAATGCAATTATGCATAACCATTCAAACACAAAATACAAAGGTCAGTCACTAGTTTAGGAGCTGGTAAACATATGACCATTCTAACAACCTGAAACTTACCCTGAGTCCTAACCCTTTCAGTACCCAACTTCAGATCCCACTAAGCAGCATCAGCCACCACACTAAGTGGCTCTTATATAATGTGGAAAACAGTCTCATATTTGCTTGCATTCTCACCTACATAAAAATGGACATTTCACTTTGTGAATTTTTAATCACTTATTAAAATAGATTTTTTATAAGTCTGTACAATTTTTAGTGAACTAAATATGACATTTAGGGTAAAGTATAAGACTAATAAAAGAAAAACAAACTGCTATGGAGAATAGAGTAGTTAACAAAATGAAAAAAAAGTATGTACAGTTGAAATTCAAAAGATGAATGTTAGGAGCCTAGGGAGAGAAGCGTCTGTGTTAAGAGCATAAACTGTTTGCAATGGAACTGACTTGGTTCCCAGAATTAAAAAGGAGTAGCTTGTAGTCACCCTTTACGTTGGCTCTAGGGAGTCCTACACTCTTTTTTCTCCAATCCACCATAGGCACACAAACACATTCATGCACACGGATGTGCACGTGCACACACACACACACACACACACACACACACACACTAAATAAATCAATGAAAAAATAAATAAATTTAAAATAATGTAAAAGAAATTTAAAACTTCTTTAAGCGATAGGCAATTTAATAATAACTACTTAAAGGAGTTCAAGAAAAGGAGAAACATAATCCCCACTGTGTAGATTTCAAAACGAAACAAAATGGTGATTTCTAAATATAAAAGTAATTTCCTCAAACATTATGATATGTTGGCTCCCATACATTTAAATCTACATGATATATGTATTCTAGTTTCATTTCTGTTGTGATAAACATCGTTACCAAAAGGAACTTGTGGAAGAAAGGGTTGATCAGTGCGTCACTGAAGGATCTCAGAACAGGAACTCCACCAGGATGGAATCTTGGTGCTGAAATCAAAGAGCAACAAAGGAGAGGCAGATGGGTGGGATTCAGGAGAGCCTGTTGGAGTCTCGAAGTTCATGCTCTCACTCTATTCTCTTCCATATACCCAGAGCCTGACCAAAACCTTCATCTCATCTGTGACAGATGGCACACTGGAGCTATCACAACAGTGGACAACTAACAGATCATAAGACAAATAACAAATGATAAACCCTTTTCTTTGAGCAGTTTGAGAAACCAGAATTACCACTGTCATTGAGCAGGAAGATCACCAGGCCAATGGTATCGCCAATAAACGTGAGTAGACATGAGTGAACATAATGAGATGTGTTCGGGCACATGCAGAAAGTACACGTGAGTGATCTGGTGCAGCAAAATGCCCTAGTTCTACCAACTAACAAATTCCCTTGAAGTGAAGACATTCCCACTGGACAGCTGGCTTTGAGTGAGGCCATCCACATAATGCATTGTGACAGAAATTACCATTATAAACAAATGAACATTTACAAATTGGGACATGGAGAATAGTCACAGAGCTGAAAAGGATGCGCCTAGAAACCTTGTAATAGGGGAGTGATTTTCAAAATGGGAAATTTTAAAGGATTTTAAACACTTCAAATACGTGGATAAAAATGGGACTGTACATGTATATTCGCCTTAATTTTTAATGTGTTTCAATTCCCAGAAGAAGTAACACTTTTAAAATAAATAATAGTACTTGACATTTTGGAAGGCAACCTGAAACTTTTAATAAGTATTATTGTTTTAATTTTAAATATCATATATTTTTAATATCTAAAGTCATACCATGTTTTAGAGATAACTTTGCAGACCTGGAGATCAATGCTTTTGATGATTTATATTTGCGTTATAGATCAGGTATCATTCACAGCACACATCTGTCACTGCTACTTGATCCAACTTGGAGGTGAGAAAGAAATCTAAGCTTTCCTCACAACTGCAAAGTACCTATCATATTTGGACTTTGCTAATTCATATCTAAGATTAATTAATCACGGGTTCAATCTGACAGGAAAAAAATGTCTCTTCAAATGAAGAGACCTGAGCCAAAAGAGGCTAAAATTTTCATCCAGAATCTAAGATTTGCTGTCATTGTCCCACCATTTGTACACCATGTATTGTTTAATTTTGTTTTGTTAACTTTAGATTGCAGTTTTTGTTTGTTCGATTCACTGCTTTGTTGAGCACCTACATGTTTTGTGAGAAGAACCATTTCTCCTGGGTGAGGAGAAGGGAAGGGGCCTGCCATTCTTCATGCTCATTCTTTGCATGAAATTCACTCTTGGGACATACAGTGCAAGATCGGGTGAGAGCAAGTGTCTACCCACACCTCTTTGCACACGTCCCATTATAATTCTGTCACACAACCAAGCATTGTTCTCCAGTGGAAGCAGGTGGCAACCTTTGCCTTAGCTATGAATGTAAGAAGCCGTTTTGTGGACACTTTCCTGCAAATCATGGAGGCCAGTTCCCATATCTTCATTTTTTGTTCTCTAAGAATTAGTAAGCATTGGAGTATTTGGACATTGGTTCCTCCATTCTCTAAGTGCAAAGTCTGGCAGTCGATTACTCTCTTTTCTTCTCCAGGTATCCCTTCCACATCACCAGTATCTGAAATGGGACTCAAGGTACCTGTTGCTAAGAAAGAAGCATTTTAGTCTGAACAGATCAGTCATACAATTGGCATTTAAATTTTTATATTTTTCCCTCCAGTTGTATTTTTTGCAAAGTGTGCTATGTGTGCATATTGTGACTGTGTTTCAATTTTTGAAATTAAACTCATAGCTATCTTTGAAACTTTTCACTATCCAAAACACATTCATTTTTTTTGTATCTCTAACCAAGCTCAGCCTTGTATATAGAAACCATTACAGACTTTTTAGAATACTCTTATGTATCAGTTACCTTGGACTTCTAAATAAAAATGTCACTTGCTTAGAGAGAAAAAATTTATTTCCTTGAAATTATATAGATTGGAAGTTGGATCCAGGGTGAAGGATGATCAGGACTTAACACCAGGTCTTTTTCTGATTTGCAGACATCTGCTGTCTGACTCCTAGGATGTAGGTAGACCTATGGTACTTATTTTATATAAATATATCTTTCATTTGCAACAGGACCCACTCTTACACATTGCCTTAACCTTAACTACCTTCATGGAGCCCCTCTTTCTAATGGGATCACATGATACTTTAGGACATCAATACATGAGCTGAAAGGAATAAAGACTGTCCCATAGGAAATATTTCCTCTTTCAGAAAAGATCATCGTACAAGGTTTGTTCAGCTGGACTTCCTTAAATCCTTCCTGATCTGGGATGTCCTTCTCTATATGTATTGCTTTTATGGGTTGTGGTTGATGAATAAAATTGTTTTGGCCAATGGCTTAGCAGAATAAAGCCAGGTGGAAAATCCAAACACACACACACACACACACACACACACACACACAGAGAGAGAGAGAGAGAGAGAGAGAGAGAGAGAGAGAGAGAGAGATTTGGAGGGATCAAGGAGACTCCATGAACATTATCGGTAAGCTATAGCTTCCTGACAACACATATATGAATAGAAATGTGCTAATTTAAAATATAAGAGCCAGCTAGGAATATGCCTGAGCCATTGGCCAAACAGTGTTGTAATTAATATAGTTTTGTGTGATTATTCAGGTTTTGTGGCTAGAAAATGAAACCACAGTCTCTCTTTCTACCTTCCAGTTAACAGCACTTACTTGATTATAGAACTATGCAATGCACACTAATCTGTTCCTTTGATATAATTTTAAGACCAATTCAAAAGTTAATAATGGACTATTGCTGTTAATTCTGTCTTATACTAAGTGTTTGTTGTTTTGCATTTTCAATATTCACGATTAGATTCTAAGATCATTGTTTATTTCCAGTTCGTGTTATCAAGATTACATTTTTTTTTAAATTGGATGATGGGGTATCAGAGAAGACAATGTACGACTGTCATACTCAAACATTTCATGATTACACAGTGTAATAAGAATGAAATAAGCTGATTATCAAGAGGAGTTCAATATTAGATACTCTAGATTGAAGAAACTTAAATGAATATCCTTTTTTGAAGCAGTTAATAATTACAATATTTCTGTACCCAACAGATATGAATCCAATTTGAGGTACTGATAACATCTATATCATGGAGCTAACCAGGAATGTAAACTAATAGGAAACATATCTATGATCTGTGGTACAATACAAAGAAATATATACACAGAAACAAAGCGCAGGAAACTGGCTTTAAAGCAACAGAAAACACCATGTGTTCAACTAAACCCGGCAAAAGTGTATTTAAAGCACAGTTGAATATAAGTGAAGATCTCTGTCTCAAAGATAAAGGGCTATAATTTTCAAAATGTGCATGGCAAAGAAACAAAAAGGAAGTCAAGAATATTATTAAGAGTCAGTCTGAATATTTTTGTCGGCTCTAATAACAAAGTTCCTAAACTTCCATTGTGTTCTTTCCTTATGTAGCAAAGCCAGATTAGGAGTCTTACAGCCTCAGAAAGCAACACGTCCATGTCTGTAAGAGAAGAGGGAGCAAACTTATTCAACTGGAAGGTGCCTGTGGAATTTCTGCTGTCATACAGCTGAAATGATTAGCCAAATTTTCTATACTTCTTCTTCTTCTTCTTTTTCTTTCTTTGTACAAATGCATGCAACAAGAGTGAGTAGTCACTCTGAAAGTCCTTGCAATTGCAGCTAATGGGAGGCAAAAAAGTGACTATATACTATGAATTCATGAATTTAACAAATGAGAAGGCAAGGAGCTTTACTCACATTTCTAAGATTAAAATAAAGCACCGTTCTGATTTGTTTAGTGACTCGGAATTTTGATAATGCTGCTCAGTAGACAGTCTTTAAGGTAAAAGTAAATGTGTAATGATTCCAGTGACAATCAGATGACTCTGACGAGCAGAGCCCTATTGTTGAACCCCTGGGCCAAGCATGATACAACCACACTAAGGACAGAAGGTAGAAAAAGCTGCTCCCCTCACATTGCTTCCCACCACTGCAGGTGAAGCTCTAAGCCAGCTTACGTACCTTCATTCACTCCATAGAAAATGAGGAGATTTTGGATCAACACACTGTAGGAGAAAAGAAGAAAGAATTATTTTCTCATCCAAGAGATGTGAGTGAACCTGGGGTGGGACTGAAAAAGATGAAGTGTGTCCAATGATTTGAAGAGTGACTATATCTTAAGTATCTGAATTAGCCCATCTTCAAAAGACGTTTAGATCATATAAGTGAAAAATGAAAGCTAGACAGATACCTTGGTAGTGTGAACACCATTGAAAGACTTTAGTGAGATTTCAGAAGCCATGATCTTAGGGATGTGGCAAAGGCTGAGTCGGTAAATATACTGTGGCACAAGAAAGAGGACCATAACTTGAACCTACTCTACCCATGTAAAAAGATAGATTTGGCAGTGTGTGCTGGTAACAACCTCCAATGGGGAGGCAGCAAGGAGGATTTCTGGCCTTAAGGGCCATCCAGTCAAGGCACTCAACTAACCCCGAGTTCAGTGACAACCTGTCTCAACAAATATGGAAAACAACATCTGAGGAAGATACATTATTTTGACCTCTGTCCTCTTCATTGTGAACCAGCACAAACACCACATACATACATACATACATACATACATACATACATACATACATACATACATACATACATATATACATGGGAAGGGGAATGGAAATAAAATGGAGGTCCCATTGTTTTTGCTTCCTAGATTCCACTTTTGTTCCCATAAGCAAAAAAATAACATACTTGAGTTACTGTCAGATATTGGCGTGCTGATAAGCCTAGGTTTTAAGATCACAAAATCTTCCCAGATTCCAAAAGTATCCAAACTTTGGCCCATGGCTATATGTATTACAATGTCTTTGTCTCATTTTCTTATGTTGTAATGACTACCTTGACAAAAGATGGTATATTTGTCTCATAATTCAAGCTTACAGTCCATGGTTCATGGCATGTCAAGGTGGTAGTAACTTGAAGCAGCAATTCACATCACACCCAAAGCATAGAATGATGAATCTGTGCATGCTTCTCAGTACTCAGCACCCTTTTTCCTTTTTTATTCATTTCAGGGCCCAGCTCATGATGTGGTGCCATCCACATCCAGAATGATTCTACTTCAGCAAACCTAAAGAAAATTATCTTTCACAGGTATCCACAGATGTTAACACTTTCCTCCTGGTTAACTCTATATTGTGTTAAACAGACAATTGTATATAAGCATCATACACAGGACAGCTGCTCTTGTAGCACAATGCATTTATAGATTACAGCATCATTCTGCCACTGGAGATGTTTGAAAATGCATGGTCCTATAGGGAAATAGAAATATGATTATGAGAGATACTATGAAGCCATAAAGAAGAGTTCTCAGCTTTGTTGTAGAAGAAAGTGAAAGGTATTGCTATGCCCTTAAAGGAGCTACCCTGACTTCTCCCTCCAACATATTAGGAGATACTCATGATGAATGTCTTTTGGTCCTGCATGTGTTTCACTAGCTTTTCCATTTCCATAGGCTCACCAAACGTACAAGAAGGACAGTTGTGATGTAGTAGTATTGAAAGTGACCATGATAAATCATGTGATTGGGATATTGAATGTAAATAAGAGGTTTATTTGCAAGGATTTGGTTTGATCTTGGTCTGTTGGAACGTGGTAGAAGATTCAAGAAGTTGTTCCACTGAAAGTAATTGAGGTCACTGAGAAGATATAGGAATATCAGGGCCTACTATGATCACTCTTTCTTTTACATCCCAGTCACTACAAGGCATGACTCTTTACCATACGTTTCTTACAAAATAGCAGAGCCAACAAACCAAAAAAGGAAATTTTAAATACTAGAGCCAAAATGAGCCATTTTGTCTTAAATTTCAAGATGATTGTGTCAGATACTTTGTTACAATAATGGAAAGCTAAACAATAGAGGGCTTTAGGAGTGGAAGTGAGAAAAGCATCATCTACATCACTAACCAGATATAGTCAACTTACGCTTTAGCGTGTCTTCTTAGAATCTGTATCAATCACCTGGGTGTGAGAAGGAAGTGTAAGTTCAAACTGCTCTGGGAAAGTAGGTGAAGGGAGAGAAGCTAAAAGCTGCTTCCATGAATGCCTTCCATTCATTCTTCCCTCTCCTTTCCTTCATCGTGGTCTAAATCACTAGGCAGAGCACCATGATGACAGTGTGTATAAATTATAAAGATATGTGTTTCTGTCTTTAGTTCTTTGATTGTGTGAGGTCTGTGTTTCAGAAGTGCTACTCTGCACGCCTACAGCAGAGCCTCCTTCTTGTCATTTGTGCCCTCTTCATGCAAATCCTATTGTCACAGTCCCGTTGGTCCCAGGTGCCATCCATCTTCAGCCAGAACGATTGCTTTATTACCACATTCATCAATTTGTGCTCTGTGCGCCAGTTAGAAGTGACTTGGAAAGACAAAACTGTTGCCTTAGTAATTGAATATGAAAGTCTTATTAGGGACCACTTTCACTAATCTGAGATGAAAGTCACTAATGCAATATGACTTTAACACTGAATAAGCAACAATAAATTCTGATATGATGTGAATATTAATAGATGCAACAGGAGAGTGTTAATATGTTAATATGGTGAGATATTGCTAACGAGATGTGAGGATTGCATTTGGAAAGCATTAATATCACCTCGCTGCAACTCCCTGGATTTGCAAATATCATATTCTAAGATAGCCTCTGTCTAGATTTCAGGAAGAAACCTCTTGTTCTTGGGGCCATTACCACAATAAAAGTCTGTCTTATTTTGATGTTCTTGGTTTAAAAAATATAAGTAAACAGTTACTGAGTGAATTGCACTTTTCTCAATCATTTTCATCTATTGATTGAATCACATAAAATATGAAAAAGTATGAGTTAACAATAGGTTTGATAACAACACAATTTACATACATTCTAGAAAAAAAGAGGAAGTGTGAAGGCATAGATTCTGAGTACTCCCTCATACCACCAGGAACCTCCATTCCTTCTGTGCTCTTTCTATCCTTTCATGTTCCATTCACTGCAGATATCTTTCTGTGTTTCAATCTTCCACCCCACTGTCAATTTCAAAGAGATTCATGAACCAGGTAGTGAACGTCACACAACACATCAAAGTACTTGCATAACCTTTGGTGCTGACCCAAGTTTTCTCCCATTTTAGTGTTTTAATTTTGTTAGAAGTCAAGTGTCTCTGAATGCATGACTAATGTCAGACAACTGTTCCTTTAGTGGCTGGTGCTGACATCAGAAGTGGCCAAAAACCCTGTGTTCAACTCGGTGCTCAGGGCTTATGACAAGGCAATCACAGGTAGTAGCTTGAAATAGTTAGTAAGCATGTGTGTTTATCTGTATGCATGTGTGTGTGTTAATGTTTTTCTTTATATGAACTTTGCTAGCTAGACAAATTTAAGGAGCAATTCAATTTCAGTTTGTATATTTCAAAGCCTATTGTAAGTAGGGCCAATCATGACCAGTTTTAAAGGGTTTATTTCCTTAAAATAACCTTGTTACATTCCTCTTCCTCTAGTCAACCCGCCATGACTATAGAGACCTCACAAAAGCTCATTCATTAAAGTTTCATCGCATCAGCAAACAGTTGTATAGTCAGTGTCTACTTGTGCAATCCTCTGTATTAGGCTTTTCTGGTTACTAAAAATTTTGAAACTTGGATGTTCTTCAATCTAGGATATTTTTTTATTCTGAACTTTTACAAATAAAAAGGAATATGCAAAATTAAAATATAAAGTAAAATTCATAATTCAGATTATTGAGTATAATTTGTACTATTTTAAGTTAAGGGACAGAAAGATAATGTCTTAGGAATCACTGTTTAAAAAATGAGATTTTTATAGACAAGATTTTCTCAAAACACAGCAGTCACAAAGAGAGTTTTGGGTGTGTTTAGAGTGTAGCATATTGTTGAATCAAAAACAGTCTTAAATCAGGACTGGAAAAATGATTCTGTGCATAAAATTTCTTTTACAGAGACCCTCATATGTTTCCTGGCACCCCCATCAAGCAGCTCAAAACAACCTGTAAGTCTAGCTCCATTGAATCCAACATCCCCTTGTAGCCACTGCTGATACATGTAATTACATGCACATATCAGTATATGTGTACCCGCTGGCACACACATGTGTGCACATGTACATGTCTGCACACACACACACACACACACATACATATGCAGTGTGATAACTAAAAGTATTGATCTAAAACCTGAAAAACATAATCACTGTCACAGTATCTAAAGCAAAATCACCCATAGCAGCTTTTGCTAACATTCCAATACAACTGTCAATAACTGATGAGGAAATTAAGGTGCAAACAGTTCATGAGCATTGGTAGTTTATTTATTTACCCACTGCTACATTCTGCAAATAGATCATTCTCTCTTTGGCCACACGAGAAGATGAAGAACACTGGGTTAAATGAGAAAAAAATGGTTCCTCAGGGTTTCAAAACATTATTTCCATGTAGTCTACAAATTTATCTTAAGGAGCATTCTGTTCTAAGAATTGAAGATAGGTTAGAATAGCATACAGCTTTACAGACAGCTTTCCTATTGGTCAACATGGAACTAAAATGACATGTTATATATGATAAAATCAAGACAGTGGAATCCTTACAGTTAACAGTTATGCTTGAATTATTGAATTATTGCCTTAACTCAGAATACATTATTAGTTCAAACATAATCAAGGCTTCTATATACTTTACCATCCCATATCTATGTGAAGTATAAGAGATGTTATTAGTATTTCTGACATATAGTTTATACAAATAAAGATTGGATGATAAAGAGACATAACAGCTGTAATCTAGCATTTTGAGAAACTGAAACTGAGAACCAAAACTTTCAACACTGCAGAGCCACTGTACATTTGTGCTGCATGACCTCCAAGCATTGGTGATAAGGTCTTCCATGCAGAGTTTTGAGCAGAAGGTATCTCACCCCACAAACATAAGGGTTCTCCAAAGTAAACTAAAACGATAGAAAATGGAGGGATGGTGCCTAGTATAATTTTCTACCAGTAAATCCTTTTGTATGAGTCTTTCACTATGTCAGGGATGGCAGCATTTGCATGGAAAGGTTGGTGTTAGAATTTGCCCACATGGTACCCTTCATATTATCATATGATTGTAAGAAAGTCACATAAACCAGGAGATTCTTACTAGGAATGGTATACCAGAACACAGCAAGTCAGAGGTAGATCTCACCATGTGTCAAATGGGTGGGACCTGATCTGTTTTTTAAGGCTCCAATAACTTCATGAGAGTTATGGATATATTGTTAGGTCTTGAGTAAATTTCTTGTGTTTTCTGTATTTTAAATATGATAATAATAATGGCTATTTGTAAATGGAGACTGTTTGTTTGTTTTCTGACCACTCAGACCCAAATAATCAAATAGAAACTATATTAATTACAACACTGTTTGGCCAATAGCTTAGGCAAATTCAAGTTAGCTCTTACATCTGAAATTAACCCATTTCTATTAATCTATGTATCACCATGAGGCTGTTGCCTATGGTTAAGGTTTTTGGCATCTGTCTCCTTCAGTATCAGAAAAAAAAGCTGCACTTTTTAAATGCCCAGCTTTCTGGGCCATGCTGCAGGCATGAACTCTAACTCTTTCTGGAAGACTGGCTACAAAGCATTTGAGTGGAGTCTCTGAGCAGACTGCTACAACTTGCTTAATGGCAACATACACTGGCTGTGCGCCTACAAATAGGGCTATGAGCATGGCTATCAAAGGCAACAAACAGATCCACTATGCTGGACAGGGTAGGGCATGGAATCAGTACCATATTTCACTAGTAATGCTGCCGCTTAAGTTCATAAGAAGGGCTTAGCATTTTAAGAAGTGCTCCTGGACAGTAAAAAATTACAGATTCACAATAGGACAGATTCAGACTTAAAAGACCTCTAAATGGGTCACACTGTTGGATAAATGTATGTAGGCTTGGGAGAGAGAAGAAAAGGAGTATAGAGAGTTATAAAAAGAAGTAAATGGTTTCTAAAAAAAAAACAAAGTCTTTAAAGAGACAAAGTACAGACAGTCATAGATTAAAGGTGTAAAGAAAAATAAGCCATGTAAAGATGGACTGTACACAGAGAGTCTGGATTATGAATATTATTGTGTTTTCTTTAAATTTTTTGACTGTGAAGGAGCTAAATACAGGGAGACATTTCATTGTATGGGCTGCTAAACTAAACCATTATGTATATTATAAAGGTATCTTGACTTCAAAATTTGGGTCTAAGGATATGTTGCTTTAGAAAAGAAGTTCTTCTTTTGTTTCCTCAGAGGATGAGAACCTGTGGATTTATTCCAGGCTATTATGGTTTGATAGACCATGACCTCCAGAGAGGTCACCGTGAACATCCTCAAAAATTACTTTGCCCAATAAACAACAGGAAGAAGTTTGAACAGAACTACGCCCATATTCCCAAATATTGTTTGCAAATGTTTCTTTACATTTAAAGGGGGATATTCTATAGAGATGGATACTTTGCATTGGTATGTGTCTTGGTTTATTGATACATGTTTTAGGTCTATATTTCTGCTCTTAATTAAGGTATTGTTTTATGCAGTTCATTTTAAAATGTAATGTATAATTAAGAAATATATGTTAATATATAATCATCTATAACAGTCAGGATTGTAGTCATGTTAGTTAGGTTTTGTAGATATATAGAGATCTGTTAGTTACTCTTCAAATATTTCAGAGACCTTCAGAATATGGCATTTAAATGTTTTAAGAACTTAGAATTTTTCATAACAATGAGACACATCTGTTCCTGCCAGCAGCAATTACTTCAAGAAGAAGATGGGCATTGAAGAAGCTCCTTATGGAGTTGGTTAGCCATTTGGGCAAGAAAGTGCTCTTGCCTAGACTGCTTCATGAACTGGACATGCAGGACCCACAGAGCAATGACTGCTGACCTTGCCTAAAGGTGAGACTATCCTTTGGGGATCCTGCTTCATAAAAGACTCTGCCAGACATTCTGCAGGACACAGAAGAAAGTGGCTGACAAACTGACAATATAGGCAGAACTGCCTTTGAAATTTCCTGCTTCATGAAATAGTCTGCTAAATACTATGGGCCTGTAGGCTGAAGATGGATGCCCCAACAGTACAGAAGAAATTTGGGTGACTATCCAGGCAGTAAGATTTCTCTGTCAATTCTAGAGTTTTGGAAGTTGCTTACAACGTACTTCTTGTTTACTTAGGTAATATTATATCTTTCTGGAGTCTTTGATGGAGTTGAAGAATTTATAGTTATGTGGTGTAGGAGGTTCTTCTGTTCAAGTGTTGCTTTCATTGGTTAAATGAATAAAGAAACTGCTTTGGGCCTGATAGGGCAGAACTTAGGTAGGCGGAGTATACAGAACTGAATGCTGGGAAGAAGGGCAGAGTGGCACACACCATGGATCTCCTGCCTGAGATGGGCACTGATTAGAATCTTGTTGGCAAGCCACAGTCATGTGGCAAAACACAGATTAATAGAAATGGGTTAAATTAAGATGTAAGAATTAGCCACCAAGAAACTAGAGCTAATGCGCCAATCAGTAACTTAATGAATACAATTGAATACAATTTCTGTGTGGTTATTTTGGGTGAAAGCTAGTAGGGCGGCCAGGAAGGAACAAAGGTCCACAATTCATGCAGCAATTATAGTTATAGTTTTCCTTAGTTATGATAAAAGATAAAATAGATATAAATATTGTAACTGTAATTCATTCTTGATAACTGTTTTGTTATATGTAATTTTACTATGTTAAAATTAAAACCTTCCTTTTTCTTTAAACAGAAAAAGGAAAATGGTGTGGGGGTTCATTCTGTCTATGTGTTGCTTTTATTTGTAATGAACAAAGAACTGCTTTGAGCCTATGGCAGGGAAGAAAAGAATTGGCGGGGAAAGCTAGGCTGTATGCTGGGAGAAAAAAAGGCAAAGTCAGAGAAAAGTCATAGAGCCACCAGAGACAGACTTTACCTGGTAAACCACAGCCATGTGGTGATATACAGATTAATAGAAACGAGTTAAATTAATATGTAAGAGTTAGCCAATAAGAAGCTAGAGATAATGGGACAAGCGGTGATTTAATTAATACAGTTTCTGTGTTTTCATTTCAGTTCTGGGAGGCTGGGGCAAACAAGCGGCCTCCTTCAACATCATTGTTTAATGATGTGAGAAGAAGACCCAAAATGAAAGTGGGTGGTCCCACTCCCTGGTTTTGCTCCTTAGACCATGTAAGATTAGAGAATGCTAGCTAAAGAGTATGTATGTGTTTATTTATTCCTGTCTCCCTTGACTGTGTCTAGGACCTGACTAGTTGCTTTAACATCTTGTTGCCTTGACATCTCTAACAGGGATGGATTGTAAGTTAGAACTGTAAACTAAAAAGTCTTCCATAAATTACATTTTGTTGGCATATTTTATAATAAAAATGTAAAGAAACCAGTATAAGGTATATCCAAAGATCCTTTTTGAATTGTTGCTTATTTGTTGTAATACGTGACTCTCACATTCCACGTCTCACATTCATGCAAAGGAAAATGATGCACATAACCTCTAATAACTGGGAACACTGCAATAAAGGTTGCATCAAGAACTGTGTTGGCATGGCAGTTCCTAGCCACAGCCTCGACAGACATTTGGCATGATAATCTGCAAGTATTACACCCAGAGAAGCCAGGAAGAAAATAGCGTAGTGAAGGAGTCCTTGATTCATGTGATTGCATGAGACAAAGATGAGAACTGAGATCACAGGAAATGTATCAAGTGATAGTTTATTAAATACAAGAAGTAACTAATTTAGTCAGAAACATTCTTTGGCTACAATTACATTCATCTGAAACTAATTTTTTTTTTAAAGTCGAATGTCTGTAGTGCTAAAATTATTTATATGGAAAAGAGAAGCTTCACCCAAATCTCCTGAAACTAGAAATACACATGGAGACTGTTTGTGCTCAGTAGAGAAGATTCCTGACACTAGAAACATGCATGGAGGGCAGAGGCAGTGTGTGCTCAATAGAGGACAATCACAGATGTTCTCCTAGAGATCTCCCTTAACAACCCACTGCTTTTTTTGCTAAATCATTTTGGAATAACATGTCAGATGGAAAGTACTGTAAAAAGTGTGTTCTCTCTTCCCAGGATTCTCTTTTGCATTGTGATGTCCTAAAGAGAGTTAGAGACTCGGCCGTGTACTCCATTCACCTCATTGTTTAAGAGAACTCTTCTCTCATGAAATGCTAAAAATAAATGGGGACTTTATCAAGTGGGGACCAATGGAGACTCTGATGTATGATGTATGATGAAAACTAAGGTTGAAGAAAGTTCTTAGAACATAGCTTTGGATAACAGGATGACTGTTGCCTAGAATTATCAGCCTTGTTTTTCTAGAAATGATAACTTCAAAGCAGAAGTCAAACATAGTTTCATCATAACAACTTTCCACTTTTTCTTTAAAGCTGAGAAAGGGTTGAATGTATGGTGAGAACTTTATGGGCTTCAGCATTCATTATGCTTCTGCTCATAGTTACTTGGCTTAGGTCCTCTAGAAAGATTTTTACAAGACCATTCTTCATGGCAGAGAAGCCGACAGCAAAGTGACTCATTTTTCTTTGAGTCAAAGTGTCTTTGGTAATTCCTCCTAATAAATACTTTCAACATTAATAAAATAGCCCAGCTATACAGCCACCTATTTCTGTTTCTGTATTTCACCTGTATTAAGTATGCGTATATGTTCATAATTGTTCATCTCTATCATCTATCTATCAGCTATTCTCCATTTATCACCTATTTGTTCATCTGTTTATTCATCTTATCTGCTTTTATGCATGAGCTTATATTAACATGTATGTTAAATATAATATGTAGTATAGTTACATTTGATTTTAAAACATACGCAAACTTTTTGCTTTGTTTTTTCAATAGGTTTGTTTAGAGTTCTCTGTGTTGATGCAAATTAATCTACATGATTTAAAAGAATACCAAGATCCTATTGATTACTGTACTACTGACTGAAACAACCTGAGGTTCCTGTGTTTTAGAAAAGTGCAATGGACACATTAGTATGGATCCCCTTTATCAAATGTTCAAATAACATTTTCTTAGGTAAAGGTTTAGAAGTATTGTAAAGTGTGAGCTTTACTGAGTTTCCTGCATTATATCTCCTATTGTACTAAATGGTGGTAGTAAGTTACACTGCCTTCTGGAATTTATAAAATTCATTTTTCTAATATTTTTACTCAAACATGATTATCAAAATACTTAATTTTGGTCATCTGACAGACACAACATTCGAATTTTGATTTGAATTCTCTAATTATTGTTAAAGAAGGTTGTATATTTTCTTCTTTGAAGACAGAATTGCTTTTACAGATCCTTCACTTCCAAATAAAATACATCTTAAAAAATTGTGAGCACTTTAATAAATTCTGAATCCTGGTCACCCATCAGTTCATTAGATAACAATGCAGGGATTTTTAAACTTTTATTTTAGCAGCAAAAAAATTAATTCATTTGTGATTTAAATATTTTTAAGTTTTTATTGAAACATCACCGTTGTTACTTATAACATCCTCATGTAAGTGCTACAGTGATAGACTCTGTTCAGCTTCAAGTGTGTCTAGTTAAACCACCTTTAACAACATTAAGAGAAGATGATTTTTTGATATTTGCTCTTTGATTGCCTTTGATATCCTCAATTATTTGCAGTGTTTCCTTTGACCCCAAATGTCTTCATTTTAGTGATATTTATACTTATTCCTGTCCAATTCTATTCTACTCTCTAATGTGACATGTGGTTTTCGTGATCAGTTTTGTAAAAAGTATTTGTTGGTAGAGTCCACATTATTATTCTTAGTTTTGCAGTCCAGTCTTCTTCACTGTTGATGCTATTATTCATGTAAATTTTTAACTGTCTTATCAGGTTCCATTGGAAAAGATATTGTGGTATTTCGATTGAAATTGTGTTATGCTTAGGAATTCATTTACAGAAGACTTCATTTACACTAAGACTTCCATCAATGAGCTTGATGTGGATTTCCAGTGTTTTGGAATTGTGTTTTCTTCATTCATTTGCTCAAACTATTCTTGTAACTGTGTATTTCTTATATTTATTTGTAGTTTCTTAAACAATGTTGTTATTTTTGATATTGCAAAATGTTTATATTTAGAAAGCTTACTAACTTTTTATTATCTTTCAGCTTTATATTTTCAAATTTTAATTGTTTGAAGGTTCCATGAATGCACTAAGTGAATTTTTATAATTTTTCCCTCTCATTTGCTTCCTCCTGCGAAAACAAGTTTTTCATATTATGATTTTAAATTAATAAATAATTTCATCATCATTTCCCCCTTTCTTCCTTTCTTCCAATGCCTCCTTTGCACCCTACTGTCAAACATTTTTCATACTCATCATTTCAATTTCAATAATTATGGTGAAGTATTTTATTTTTTGTAGTATATTACTTACATATTCCTTTGCACATATTCTATGTCAAATATTGTAGGTTCTTTACAATATAAATAAGTTTACAATATAAGTAAGCTATCCAGTAATTTTCCTCAAATTACATGTACTCACGCACTCAAGCACACACACATATACAAATCATGTGTGAACACATATATGCACATATGCACACAATTAAACATTTACACATGCACCAGATGCTCACGTACCACAAGCACACACACACGCACACACGCATGCACATGCACACACACACGCACACACGCATGCATGCAAACACACATTGTTATATTGTACTCATAGCTCCCTGCCCTGCACTGGCCATTCTTTTAGGAGAGTGAATGGAAGTAGTCTACAAAGTCTGAGTTTTTTGTTTTTTTGTTTTTGTTTTTCTTTTTTTGGCAAGAATCTTTTTTTGTGCTATTGCCACCTTTATTTTGTAGAAATTGATGTTTCAAACCCTAAAATCTCTCTTACATTGTCCATGTTTGACTTTTTCTTTTGTTATGATTTTTCTTGAGCACCTTCTGTAGATCCTAGTGTATGCTTGTGAGGCACATATTTGAAATATGTGTTAATTTTAATTACTCTGACAGTTTGCTTCCCTTTTCTTACAGCGTATGCTGGGTGACTTTGGAAATGTCCACTAAGTTTCCTTTGTCTAGACTTGGAGAATGTAGATCAGTCTTTTTAAATTTCTTCTTGTTTTATTGTGGTTTACACTTACTCATATAAATAGTATGAAGAACACTTTATTTTTCATTTTACTGAAGGCTGCACATCTGCATTTTATTTTAGAAAACCTCAGGACTTAGTCCTCAATTAGTTCCTCCTCCTGCAAATGGCTGAAAACCCAAACCTGTGTGATCACTGTTCTACACATCCCCATTGTTTTTACTTTGGAAGCATTTCTTCTGTTCAGAAACCCAGGATATATTAGATAGTTTAGGTGCTGTTTGCTCTCACATCACTCAACACTCTTGTTAGGGTATACTGTCAGCACCATCTTACACACTACTGCCAAGGAAACAGCCCACCGCGAAGTTCCTTCTCACTGCACTAGCCCACAGCCTCCTAATTCCATTTCCTTCTGTAAGCAAGATTATTCCCTGGTGGTTAGTCACTGGGTCACAGAGAACAATAACAACAAAAACAAAAACAAAACGAACAGCAACAACATAATAATAGCATCAGAAAAAAAAAGAAAAGAAAAGAAAAAAAACCAAGAAAACAAAAAACCACTGAATACTGTTTTATCCCATGACACTTCACATTTTAAGGTCCTTTAAAAATATATATTCCATTTGTCAATAAGGTAAGAGCGATGCTATCTTTGCCTTTTTATGTGTAGAATGCAGAAAGGTGAAAACTTCTCTGCCGAGGTTTAGAAAACTTGTTTATTTATCTATGATATTAATCATCCCTACATGTTGTTCTCCCACACAGAGTGGTTCAGGACACTTGGGATGCATGAAGAGAATGTCAGGTTCTGGCTTTCTGGAAACGTGTAAAATATCAATGGGACGAAAACAGGGAACCAATAGCATATAGGCACGAAGGTCTGACTCTGTATGTGTGTGTATGTGAGTGTGTTTTATTGATTTTTATTAAGCTCTACATTTCTCTCTGCTCCCCTCCCTGCATCTCCCCTTCCCCCTTCAATCCTCCCCCAATGTACTCATGCTCGCAATTTACTCAGGAGATTGTATTTCTCTACTTCCCATGTAGATTAAATCTATGTAAGTCTCTCTTAGGGTCCTCATTGTTGTCTATGTTCTCTGGGATTGTGGTTTGTAGGCTGGTTTTCTTTGCTTTATGTTTAAAAACCACCTATGAGTGAGTACATGTGATTATTGTCTTTCTGTGTCTGAGTTACCTCACTCAAAATAATGTTTTCTAGCTCCATCAGTTTTCTTGCAAAACTCAAGATGTTGTTATTTTTTCTGCTGTGTAGTACTCCATTGTGTAGATGTACCACATTTTCCTTATCCATTCTTCAATGAGCCAGGTCCTCTGTGGTTCTGGGCGCACCTGAGCCTGTAAACTCTGAGGCAGTAGACCTGAACAAGAGACCTTTGTAGGACCAACTCCAAGCCAGGGACCTCTGCAGGAGGGGATCCAGAACAGGATTTACAGAAAGAGGTCAAAACTGGTAACTAGGCAGAAGTAGACCTGAGACAACAAACTCCAAGGGAGTAGAGCAAATCCCAGGAGCACTGAGCTACCTCCATGAACACTGAGTAACCAACAGGGTAACTAGAACTGTGGCACTGACAGTACCATGAGGAACAACCATCTGCGCTATGGATTCACTGGCACCTAGAAGATTAATAAAGAGAATCTCAACCATACCATACCTATTAGAGGAAAAGATGAGTAAAAATGGTAAGAACACATGCAACACCACAAAGAGCAACACAACACCAGTAAAATCTAGAGACCCTACACAACAAGACTTTAACAACCAAATATAGATGAAGCAGAGGAAAAATGACCTAAAAAATAACTTCAAGAGAATGTTTGAAAATCTTAAAGAGGAAATGAGAAATTCCCTCAAAGAAATGGAGGAAAAGACAAACAAAAAATTGGAAGACATCAGCAAATCACTTAAAGAAAACCAAGAAAAAGAAACCAAACACATGAAAGAAACTATTCAAGACTTGAAAACTAAAAAATACAGACAATAAAGAAAACACAAGCCAAGGGAATTATAGAAACAGAAATCATGAGAAAACAATCAGGAACCACAAACGCAAGCATGAACAGCAGAATACAAGAGATGGAAGAGAGAATCTCAAGCACTGAAGATACAATAGAGAAAATAAACTCATCAGTTAAAGAAAACATTAAATCTAAGAAAAGCTTAACCCAAAATTTCCAGGTATGTGTGTGTGTTTTGAAATTAGAGTTTGGTTAAGGATTAATATTTTAATATTGATTTATTGATTTAACTTAAGTAATTTTTATTTTCAGTCATTATTACATGATTAGTACTTTGAAAGCTAAAAGTAGTTTTATAAGTGTCATGCTCTTGGTTTTTTAGGTTTCCACTTACCTTAGTTCATGCTGTCATGTGGATATTCTTGTACTCAGGGAAGGCAGCAAGATATTCTTTGTCAAAAGTTCATTTCTTTCCATCCTGGGCTAAACACTGAGGAATCAAATTTGCTCTTTGCAGACATTGAAGACCCACCAACAGTGGTTAAAATGTAGACATAGTTTATATAATCAGTTTATTACCTAAGTTTCTGGCTAAAATGTCATAACATTTTGATGAAAAGAATTCCAGTGGGGATTAAAAGGATTTTCATGAGGAGATAAAATTGAACGATAATTCTCATGTGTCAAGTGATCACTAAATTGATAATATCCCAGTATTAAATGTTGTACTTAGGATGAAAACACCAATAATATTTCAGAGAAAAGCTAAAGTCTTTAGAATGCTAAACTACTATAAGTACTACAATTTTTTAACTATATTTTAAGGATAGAATATATAAATGTTTAATGAATTTCTGTGGAAATGTGTATATTTAATTTGAGATTATGCGTTTTATCCATTGAATTTCTGAATGTTCAACTCATGAATAAAAATCATTTTAAAATGTCTGAGAGTTAGAACCACAAGCAAACAACTCCTAGCAGGAGATTAGGGTCACCCAGCTATGAGCTTGCTTATTGTGTGTCTAATGAAGAGTGGTCAGTCTTGAAACCATTTACACACAAACAACAAAAATGCACTCTGAAGGCTCTGTATGTGTGTGTATGTGTGTGTGTGTGTGTGTAACAGCAATTGTCAAATAAAAAGAGGCTGTCAACTTAAGAATGGAAGATTTAGAAGGGGTAGGAAGGAAGGTATCTTGGAGGGATCATGGGGAGAAGTGAAAAGGGAAATGTGATATAATTCCGTTTCAATCATTTCAACTAAAAATAATTTTAAGTTAAGGAAAGAAGAAATCAAACAAAGAGTGTCATTGAGGACAGAACATGGACAAGAATTCTCAAATTATATACCAAGGACATCACAGCTCCATATCCTGTCTCCAGCATCACAGTAGAGCGAAAACATACACTTGGTAGACTTAAATTCAGGAATGTGGTTAAAGCTCATTATGTACCAGACATAAGCAATCGTTATGGGGAAGTAATCAAGTATGGGTCTCCACAACTGCACCATCACTCACAACCTAGTGAGTCACCCAGAGATGTGGGCCAGATTTACACACAAATGTTTGCAAAAACCAAAATCAGAATAGTGCTTTGTTGTTTTTTATTTGCTTGTTGTAAAGGAACCTTTGCAAGATATTTATCTGTGCAGGATTTCACTTAGTCCTTCAATAGACGTTAAAATTCAGTCATGATGCCTACAAGACCAGCAGGAAGATAGTTTGAAGATGTCTTTCCTCAACCTTGTGCCAAACCTCTGGCATAATGAAAAGCAAAAAAATACAAACACTATCAGAGACTTTCTCATACCCAGCCATGGTGAAAATGTAATTAGTAAAAAATGCTAGGCACAAACGTTGTGGGCCAGTACTATTCAATCAGAAAATGCTGATTGAGCATATATAAGCACAATCAAAGCCTTTATTTAAATAGGGGTTACAGTCCTAATAAAACACAAAGGGAAGTAGGGGCATAGGCCTCCTCGACAGGTAATGAAAGAAAAAATTAAACTCATCCAATTACATCTGGGGAAAAATCCATTACCTATAACAGAGAGAGGACTGCCCCAGGAAAACTCAGAAGCAAACTAATAATGAAGGCACAATGTCCTTTCAACAGATTCTAAATGAGCTCTAATTTTCTTATATCCACCATTCCCAAACTATATAAATTTCAACTAAGCAGAAAAAAGTGACATGCTAGCACAATTGTTATTCCAAACAGGCCCAGCTGCTTGCTCACCTTAATTAGACCTAGTCCCGAAAGGGAGCCAATCTTTCCTTATTTTCTTCAATGAGTTAACCCGATTTTCCTCAACTTTTCTTTCCTGATAGGTTTTGTAGTAACCTTTCCACAACTGTCGTTTTAGATCCTCTCCTAGGAATCACAATCAAACTGGGTATTTAGTCAAAGAGGAGTTGAAGTCAAGTGACAAACGGAAAGAGAAAAAGAGGGTGCTGATTGGAAAAACGGTGACTTTATTCGCCTTCCTTTGAATTCCCGTCTGGTGTGTGTGTGTGGCGCGGTGTGCATGTGTGTATATGTGTGTGTGCACATATGTATGTTAATATTTGAAATTAAGGAGTAACAGATTCTTGACAAGAATTATAGATTATCTCCTTTTGTCTCTTATTCCAATATTTTATAGGTTTTTAATTTTTTTAAAGCTTAAAAAATTTGAAAAGCTACATTTTTATAGGAGAGTATAGATTGTTTAATAGACTGCAAATATGCTTAACTCCTCTAAACAGCTGTAGACAGTCAAAGTGCTTTCATCATGTCCTGATTTACTGGATATTAAAGTATTTGAAAGCTTAACATATCTTCTAAGACTGCCTTTATCTCTAACCCTGTCACTACAAACTAGTTGTCCTCCTAAAATGTTTATAAATGAACTCTGACTTCTGCCCATAGAAAAGCCTGTCATTTTATCAGGTGGGAGCAACTACAGTATCCTCCGAGGAAGGCAGAATTGAAGGCCTCTCACTGCGAATTAACATGGTAAATACTTGGACTGGGAAAGGGTGTAGCTGGTAAACCATTTGATGCCACAGCTATGTACAAGCATAAACTCCACTCCGCGCAAGTAGGACAAAGTGAAATGTCAAATTAAATTCAGGTCCATAACAAAGTAGAAAGCTGACAGCGTGCTGTCAGGTGTGAGGTAAGTGTAAAAGAAGCAGGGATGGAGGAGAATTCAGAGACAGACTACAGAATTCTTCTCAGAGAAGGAAAACTTTAATCAAACTTTAAAGCTGACGAATACCTTAAATAACATTTGGAAAAGCAGATAGGCAAAGCCCTGTAAAGAAATCTGATGGAAACTCACAAGCAATATAAGCTGCTGCGTTCCAGACACCGAGGAAACTTCAAGCTAATCCTGACCACACACTCTGCACTGATCTCTCAGTTGAAAGCTCACAGTGCTTACTGGCAACCTGATTTATATTCCTATATTGCCATCAAATCCAGAATCTTTATTCAACATTTCATTCATATAGATCATTTCAAACAGCGGTAAATTCCTGAGGAAAAGAGCAGCTTATGATATTCTTTATGTTCCCACAAATGCCTTATGCTTTGCTGATTGACTCCAATGCATTAGGTAAGAAGAAATATAAATATCAGCCACATTTATTAGACTATGAACACAAGGAGATGCAGGAAAGAAAAGAAGAGAAAATTCAGAGGAGTGGGGGAAATGGATTGGATCAGCTATACAGACGTGGCAAGTCATCAAAATGAAGAACTCAGAAGCAAAGATGAGATTCTCTCGCTGGAAAGGGCAGGATCAGCCATCAATGGATATATGATAGCCTGAACTATTAACTATATTACCATAATACCATTAGGGCATTTGAAAAATAAAGCTTATTTCAAAACATCTGACAAATAATCTTAAAACAATTATGCACTAACTAGAAAAGGTAAAAGTTAAAAATCTGTCAATTACAATCCCCTCCTCTAACCCCCTTCTTTAACAGTGCCTGCCTATTTGTATCCTCTTAGCAATACTTTAGGGGTGCTTTCATTCAGAAACAACAAGCCCAACCCAGATGTCTCCCAGGAAGTTGTTTTTAGAAAACCAGTCACTCTGAGGACATATTTTTCTTCTAATCCATTAACAAAGTCTCCCAGAACCATGGCCAGCATTCTTCCTCACCAGCCCTCTTCCTTCCTTTCCCCTCGCCTTGTGTCTCTCCTCATGTGCAGGAGTCACATGCAGCAGTGCCACCTCTACAGCAACAGAAGTGGGCTCTCAGGAAGTGTGACTGTTCCCAGAGCTGAGCTGCCAGACAGACATTTGCTCAAATTAGCTTAAAAAAAAAAGAAAAAAAATGTTGTCACATCTGTGTATGTGGGATGTCTTTGGAGTTTAGAGAGAAAGAAAACACAGAAGTGTATTCTTTCAAAAATCTGCTTGTAAAATGCTTACCACTTACTATGGTAGTTTTGATGTGTGTGTGTGTGTGTGTGTGTGTGTGTGTGTGTGTGTGTGTGTGTTTGTGTGTGTGTGTATACGATGTGAGAAATGGTTTGTGTAAAATGGTTTAATGCACTGAATGCACAGGGGGAGACAGGTAGGCAGAGAGACAGAGGTTTGTGAGACCTGAAGATTTATGAAAAGCAGAAATATGCTGCCAGCTGACAAGTCCAAATAGCAGGCTACTCTTCACACCCCAGGAAAGGCTTGGAAAAGCAGAGGCCTGTGTGTGAGTGAGCTCTCAATAAATAAGGAGGTAGGAACAACAGCTGAGACACTCACACATAAGGTTGCAGCATCCCAGCTGGAGCTTACTGGTGAGCGCTAGGCACAGTCACCTCCACATTTTCAGGATTGTCATAGACATAAAACAAAACAAAGCAAAACAAAACACACAAACAAGCAAAATACAACATACAGTGAATTCACTGCCTGTAACACAGGATCACAAATACCCGACGGCTCACTGATGAAGTGTCCCCACTTTTCATTGTGCTTACACTAAAATACCAACAAAATTAGAAGTAGTTGATCCTGAGGTGTATGAAATAATCAAAGGTCTGAAGTATTAAGGAGGAAGTCAGAGAGAATTAACACACACATATATAATAAGTTGATAGAGTGAGACCATCTGTAACTTATGATGAATTGTCAAATCCAGGTGGATAAAATCATATTCACTCTCCAAAGAGGTTTCAGATATTTCCATCCTCCCATATACATGTTAACTACTAAACAACAAAATAGCCAAAAAGAAAAGAAATATTAATCCCAGATTATTTTCAATTTCCATATATTCCTATCTTGAATTATTTAGAAAACAGGTGTATATAAAATCCACAAGAGGAATTTTTTCTAGTCATTATATGAGCAACCTTTAGACTCAAGATTCTGAAACAAATGCTTTGGGGATTGCATGGCATATAGATTCGAGCTAGTGTTTTCAAAAATTTGAGATTCTGTACTTACCCCCCCCCAAAAAAATGTATCTCCCCTCCCCTTCCCTTCTTCTACCTTTCTTTTCTCCTTCTAGTTTTCTTCTTCTATCTCCACTCTGGGCTGGAATGGTAATAACTGTTTTGTAAGAAGCCTGGTAGGGTAAATTAGCAATGATTCTCACCCCATACCCTACATTCCACTACTGATAACATAGCCAAATGACTCTCTTCACTGTAGAAGAGATGGGTACAACCATTTTGAAAAGACTAACCTACACTGTGCCTAATATCACTTCCGTGAAGAAGCTTTCAGTTAATGCCAGACTCTGTCACTCACTTTCATAGGGTTTGCTTCTGTTCATCATCATTCCAGCTGTAATTAAATAATCAATAAGCTAATTAAACAACTACCTGCCCTCGTAGAATGTAAACTCACTGAAGGAACAGACTTAAGCTTCATTGCTTCCCTCTTCTTACTTCAGTTGATTGACTAATTGAAAAAAAAAAAACTAGGAAAGATATTATATGTAATTATTTTACTTCATGGATGCTACTGGGGCCCATAACTTTAGATTATTCCTTTATATGTGATACCATTTTGTACTTGCATTGCAGATTCTGAATTGGTATGTACATATTTTCTTTCTGGTCATAAAATCCTGCATGGATCCCCATTTTCCTATCTTAAGAGTTCACAGAGATACTTATTTTCTTTTCATTAAAGCCCATATAGTTGCACATTTTCCAGTCATAAAAGTCCACGTAACTACTCATTTTTCAATTAGATATTCTGGGCAATAGTGAAAATTTCAGGAAGATAAGAATTCCAACAGAAAGACAGAAATGAGGAGAAGGAAGCTGGGGAGATAACCAAAGTGCATTATGCTGGAGATGAGCAGGCGTTAGCTGTCCTACTCAGGACAAGCTTGAGAAGCAAAACATTCAAGATACTCCAGAAAGCAGAGAAGAAGTCTGCATGGCCTCCGACTGTTCCTCCACTCAGTTCTTGTTTGCTTTCTCTTTCTGTGTTAAAACACTGACCAAGAGAAACTCTCAGGAGGAGATGATTTGCCAGCTTACATTCACAAGTCACATCCATCAGACAGAGAAGCCATGGCATGGATTCAAGATATGAACAAATACAGAACAATCTAAGCAAAAACAAATAAAATAAAAATAAAGGTTAAAAATACATTAAGTTTATGTTCAAAGTTACCTTTTCATTTCTGAAGTATGTAGTTTTTAGTAGGCAAACAAACTGAAGAAAGGATATTTTTGGGAAAGGAGAAAGAAGGAGAGAGACAGAGACAGACAGACACACACACACACACACACACAGAGAGAGAGAGAGAGAGAGAGAGAGAGAGAGAGAGAGAGAGAGAGCAGAGAGACTATTCATGACCATTTGCCATTGGAAGAAAGAGAGTTAGCATTTTGACTTATATAAATTTCCAAAGTTCAGTATTAGGTACAGCAGAGGCTGAGGCAACAATACATTCAACATACCCAAGATGAAACATATTAGAAAGCCATAAAACCAAACCAGTGTCAATTTCGTTTAAATTATTGCCCTTCAGCATCCTAGGCATTGGTTGTGTTTAGTAGAAGAGAATAGCCTAAGATGTTATTTCCCTGTGACTAGATGCAACTTTTATTTTGTGCAAAGTTCTCACATATCAAGTAAATTGTGTTAGCCATAGGGGGAAGTTTCTGAGAATCAAAGAGAAATTCATGTTTTATAATTATTACTGAAGAATGGGAGGAGTCAGGATGCAGTTGCAAAGAGTTGGCTTGTCTGAGAGTTTGTAAGAGCAGAGACAACTCCAGTGCACCAATAAACTTGGTACATGGATGACCTGGAGCCAATTCCTTTACTCTTAGAGGCCACAAGGTTTATTTTTTCATGAAAATTTGGGAGTAAATTAGTTAATGCCTAGGAATTCTGTGTTTTAACTCCTTATGATGGAAAACAAGTAACTAGGAAGAATAAAAGGCAAGGAAAACTCCCCTGGGGAAAGTTATCGTGATTGTTTTGTTTTTTCTGCTTTCCTCATCTAAACATGATTTCTCACCAACTTAACATTCTAGATGATCATTTTCATTATTTATGATATTTTGCTGTGATTTTTTTCTACCACATTGTAAAATATACATGTTTGGGGAACTGCTGTTTAACTTTAGTTCATCATTTACAGTTTGATGCATTACCAATTCCGCACATACTGATGCAACTAATTAAACAAAAGTAAACTCATATGAAGTTTCATTATTATTATAATTGATTTGTAACGGAGTAATGCCACCTTATATGTTACTTTGTTGACAAATTAAGTTAAATATTTCTTATTTTTAATGCGTTCCTTGCAGATAATTTCTCACTTGCAGGAAAAAATTTATTTGACTGTAATTTTTTGTGGCCTTCTGCATGGAGAAATATTTTAAATTAATGCATTTAGGACTTGCTTTGTTTCTGTTGTGACTAAATGTTTAATTGAAAAAGAATAATTTATAATGTCTAATTGCCTTTTCCAAGATCAATTATACCAAATTAATACTGGGCACAGACAAGAAATATCATTGCAGTCCTGCCAGACTGGGTCACTTGATTCAAATAGTGCCTAGAAGCACATCTGGGTGGAGAGGAAGGTTATACTAATAAGCAAGGGAGGGAGGGAGTGCGATAATGTGCAAGGAATGGGAGGAGTGTGCTAATAAGCAGAGGAGGGAATGAGTATGTAAATATGTAAGGAAGGAGAGGACACTGCTAATAAACTAGAAAGGGAGATCAACCAACTAGCACGGGAGAGATGTATACAAATACTCAAGGAATGGAAACAGGATCCATTTACATGCTTTCTGTCAGCCACAGGGTCAGCATCACCAGTAGCAAATGAATGAATCACGTCAGAGAAACATTGATTCGCAATGAGTGTAGGTAGGAGAGATAAAAGCAGTAAGTTTACAGACCCAGAATAAGCCTTATTTTTCCCCCTCCAGTCATGAATATTCAAGTGTTAGGTTACCTGGGTATCTGAAGAAAGCATATAAAGGCCCACTGTTTGGCCATGGACATAGTGAGCCTAAAGTCAGTGGCTGGGAATTCATTCAATGATTGCACCTTCTCTGAGACTGAATTGAAAACTGGATTTAACTTATAGTTTGCATGTTTTTCAGATCAGGAAATGAAGAGATAAGTTCTCAATAAACACAACAGGAATGATTTATGAATTTAAATTTTTATATTTTTTTCAATTATTCAAGAAATAAACAGAAGATCATGGCTTTATTTTTTTCCACATGAGAAGACATATATAATGTGGTAAGGTTGATTTCCAGTTACTTTTGACAGGAGCAGATCTAAAAGCATCAGATGGATATTTTCCATTTGATATCCAGGTCAGGAAGGTAGAACATTCTGAAGGAGACTAAGGGAAGTTTTTATCTACAAAGAATGAGTAACTGTTTTAGAGGAACAGTTCAAGAACTGGCCTGCTTTTAGCTCACTGGTACAGGTGATGACAATGTATAAAGAAAATCACCTTGGTTCATTGGATTAATGTTTCAGTGTTAGTTAGCCGTGACATAAGTCTTAGATAAGCGATACCTCAGACACTGACACGTTTGTTACACAAGCATGAGGACTGGAGTTCAGATCTCCATCACCCATATGACTCCAAAGAGTAATTGATGCCCATATATAATCCCCAAGGCACAGATTTCTGAGACAGAGGGTTTCAGGAGCAAGATATCTCACCAGAATAGCTGAAACAATGAACTCTGCTCAAACAAAAGACTGTGCCTTAGTAAACAAGGGTTGACTGAGGAAAACATCTACACACACAAACAGATATACATACACCTCACACACTTACATATGCTGAAATAGTATTTTACTTGCTTTAAATCTTTGTAGAGAAGTAGTGTTGCCAATATTTTTAATGTTCGCTCTATTGTGAAGATGCCTTTAAATTGGGTACATGTAATGACTTATTCCTAAGACCTTATTGAATCTAATATAATTTTCCTATGACATGTCTGCATATGACTTTCTGTCCAATATATAGGCTGTGTTTCTATATTTACATATTTGAAAAGTCCTATGCAAAATCTGAATATATATATATATATATATATATATATATATATCTCACTGTAATCTTCTAAAATTCTACTACTTATATAACATAATTGATGTGGGATTCTCCTCTGTATGCTGTGAACATGTTTCATTACCATTGGTTAGTAAAGAAGATGCTTTGACCTATGGCAGGGCAGAATATACTTAGGCTGGAAAACTAAGCTAAATGCAGGGAGAAAGAAGGCAGAGTCAGGCAGATACCATGTAACCACCTAAGAAGCAAGATATGAGGCAACAAACCACAAGCCCTGTAGTAAAATATGAAATACTAGAAAAGGGTTAAATTAAGATGTAAGATCTAGTTAGGAGTATGCCTGAGGTGTTAGCCAAAGAGTATTGTAATTAAGAGAGCTTTTGCGTGATTATTCATGTCTAGGTGTTCAGAAAACAAAAGTGTAGTCTCCTTTTACAGAAAACCTTCTATAATATGGCTGAGGGGAGAAAGAAAGAGAGAGAATCTCTCTCAAATAATAGATAAGAAAAGTTATACTAAGATCATTATGTCTTCTAGGCAAGACAAAAATCTTCCTGACACACTATTGTGAGAACTGGAATTACAAGTGCATATTCTCACACCCAGAATGGTGCCTGTCAAATTCAGATACACCATGTGTGTTCTTGGTAGAAAGACTGATAAGATGAAGCTATTTTTGTAGTATTATACTCGTTACTGAGGTGAGACAATATTTACAACATTTTTGTGGGAATGAGGACCTTATTATTTTTTGTTTAGAAAATATTAAGTATTGTTAAACGAGTTATGATTAAGTTTCTAGTCAGTAAGAGATAGAGTTTTGGTGGTTCATTTTGTCAGAAATATCTACATAGTTGATAAAATACATTTCTCTCTATCTCTGTTTGTGTGTGTGTGTTATGTATGCATGCATATGTGTATGTGTATATATGTTATGTGTTTTGTGGAACAATCTAGTATTGTAATAAGTAGATGGAATGAAGATCCCTCTCCCTAGTACATGTCCCATATGGTTGTGCTTAGTCTAATTCAAGGCCATAAATGTTACCAAGGGAAGAAGGACCCCTGCTTGAGCTAGACAATCCATGTTCTCTGGCTTTTAGATATTGGTATTCATGATTTTAGCCTTTAGAAATTTGTTGGTAACTTTGACTTGGGTGGCACTACATTACTAGGTATCTTTGACCTTCAGCATCCAAGTAGTAGGTTTCAGGGACTCTCTGCCCATATCACCATATCAGACAATGGATGTCACTTATCTCTTTTTGTAGAAAACTTTGCATTACTTCTTTTTTTTTCTGTTTTTTTTTTTCTTTTTAGAGAAACCCTTATTGTGATTGTCAGACAAACAGGAAAAGTTTCCACTTTCAAACTTTATCTGCCTCACAGAACTTCAAGGCTTTATCAGAAGAATCTCTTCAGGGAATAAATTCTTGGTGATCAGGGGGTGAAGTCCATGCACCAAAAAAGATTGGCCAAGGTATTTCAGAAACACTGGTATCCTTCCTTGTGTAAGTTATTATTCAAGGACATCATACTGAAATGAGGCAGCTTCAAAGACTGTATTCCATAGGCATGGGGTCTTAGAGGGTTAGAAGGGAGGAACCAATCCCATTTTATAGTCTTAATTTAGCAAGTCAAGCTTATGTTGATGTCACCATTAAATATGATAAGGAATGGTAGCATCAACCTTCATCTAAAATGCTATGGGTTACAAAATTTCTGAATTTCAAATATTTTCTGAATTGTGAATATTTGTATGTGTTGATGTCTCTCAATATGATAAGAATTCTTACTTATGGTGCCATATTTGCTTTCAAATAGTTGTAGATTTGGGGATATTTAAGATTTAATATTTTGGAGTCAGTGTTATTTGAACTATGGCTACTGAGACTGTAAAATATCTTCATTATCTTCTGCTATTTTATGTGATTAGTTGAGTAATCATGGCAGGGATTATGTGATTATCATTACTGTTTATTTTTTGCTTTTTGTTCTTGTAGTTTTATTTAATTAACTATATTATATTTCTATCTATATTGCCTAAGACTGGGATTTTATGGGTCTAATAATTAGTCATATATGAAATAATGCCTGAACATCTCACTGAAAAATTGTAAACTCATTCATTTATCAGTCACACAGACCCAAATAATCACACAAAAACTATATTACTCACAACATTGTTTGGCCTACTATCTCAGGCTTCCTATTAACTAACTCTTACATCTTAAATTAACCCATTTCTATTATTTTATATTTTAACATGAGGCTTGGGGTTTATTACCTCTTGCTTCTTGGGCAGCTACATGACATCTTCCTGACTGTGCCTTTTTTTCTCCTCTACCTCTGCTTGAAATTCCTGCCTTGCTATATTCTGCCCAGCTATAGGCATAAGCAGTTTCTTTATTAGCCAATGGTAATAAAACATATTCACAGCATATGATTGTGGAATCCCACATCATCTCCTCTTTTCTGTCTAGATAAAAAGGAAGGTTTTAGCTTTAATATCATATAATTCATATAATAAAGCAGGTATCAAACAAGAATTACAGTTACAATATTTGTTTGTGAATCTAAAGTTTCATATTTAATTTATCCTTTCATAACTAAATTAAACTGAACTATAACTGTCTTCAACCCTATCAAAGACCTCAGAAGGATATAATATTACCTGAGTAAACTGGAAGAACATTATAAGCAACTTCCAAAACTCTAGAACTGACAGAGATATCTCATTGCCTGAGCAGTCACCCAAAGTTCTTCTGTACCATTTGGCATCAATCTTCAGCCTACATGGGCCTAGTATGCAGCAGACTTTTCCAGAGTTGGAAGCAAGGAATTTGAAAGACTGTTTTGCCTATATTGGCAGTTTTTCCATCACTTTCTTCTGTGTCCTGCAGAATGTCTGACAGACTCTTTCATGAGGCAAAAACCCTAAAGTACTGTCTCACCTTCTTTAGGCAAGTTTGACATTAATTTTTCTGTGGTTTCTGCATGCCCAGTTCATACAGCATACCATTAAGCAGTCCAGGCAAAAGCAGTTGCTTGCCCAAATGGCTAACAGACTTCATAAGGGACCTCTTCAATGCCCATCATTCTCTTGAAGTAGATTGGTGCTGCCAGAAGCAGACAGGTTTGACTGTCAATAAAAGACAAATTTCTTAAAACATTAAATGACATATTCTATAGGTCTTTACAATCTTTGAAGGTTATCTATCTAAGTAAAATATATCTTAGCATAGCTAGAAAACCTAACTAATGTAATTAAAAGTTTGATTATTACAGATGACTCTCTATTAATGTGTATTTTAACTAGACATTACATTTTAAATGAGTTGCATAAAGATAATACCTTTGAAAAGAGCAGAAATACATATACACAGTATAACAAAATTGACAAAATTTCTATCAATAGACCAAGATTCGTAACAATGCAAAGTATTCATCTCTGTATCATAGCCCCTTATTTTTTTTAGAAATTGACTTTGACCATTAATTATTTATAAGCAAAATTTTTTAAATCAAAAATTTATAAACAACCATTTTGGGAATTTTGGCATAGTTTTCTCCAAACTTCTTCCTGCTGTTTGTTGGTTGAAGTAATTTTAGAGTTCATGGAGACCTTTTAGTTGGTCTTGTTCCATCAAATCACACTACTCTGGAAGGAATCCATAAGTTCTTGTCCCCTGTGGAAACAAAAGCAGACCGTCTTTTCCAAAGTAACATATCTTTAGGCTCAAATATTGAAGTCAAGATACCTTTATATTGATTTAGCTTAGTAGTTCCCCAAATCAAATGTCTCTCTGTCATAAAGAAATTTAAAGAAAACACAATAATTTACATAATCCAGACTCTTTGTGTATTTTCCATCTTTATATGGCTTTTTTACTGTATTATTTTTAATATTTAATTATCTTTATTCCTTCTATATATGACTTTGTGTACTCTTTCTTCTTTCTTTAAGTCCATGTACATTTATCCAACATGGTAACCCATTTACACCTGAATTTGTCTTTATGGCATATCTATAATCATTTTCTGACCAAGAGTACCCTTTTTATAATGCTGAGTGGGCATGGCTAGGACAAACTCTGCAGCCATGTCTGTTTGCTCCATCCAGTCTAATATGGCAGAATCATTACTGCCTCTGCAAGCCATGTTCAATGTCCCAGCTCCGGGGGGGTAATGTTGCTATTAAATAATTTTTAATAAGCTAGCTGCAGCAGACCCCGCTTAAGCTCTTTATAAGAGGACTAGCACAAACCAGGGAGCTAGCTCTTAAAGGAGCCATGCATGTTTTTCTGCTAATGCTGAGTCAGGATACATTCTCTTAAAGGAATTGTACCTCTGCTTGCCTCTAGCAAACAGAGTCCATCAGAGAAGATGCTGCTACCAAAAAACTGTGCTCAACTCTACTCTTTTGTGTCTAGTATTCCTTCCCAAGCTCTCTCGGGTTTTATGTGGATGTAGTTGGCCAACATTGGTGCCATTATGTAAATAAAGAAAGATGCCCTATAGCTTCCCAAGAAGCAAGAAGTAACAAAACATAAGCCTTGTGTTTTGTATTTTGTTAGGCCTGACTGCCTTCTTTCCTCCTCTATATCTGCTTCAAATTCTCACCTTCTTCTATTTTGCCTTGGCATAGGCCAAAATAGCTTCTTTATTAACCAATTCACACAATTAAGACATATTCACAGCATACTGAGGGGAATCTCACATCAAAACATATTTCATTGTAGAAGATGTAAAGGCTGTATTCAACTCATATTATGCCAAATAAATATAAAACTTGAGTATCTGTCTCTGTAGGAGCAATGATGGGGACCATCTGTACATGTTTGTCATACTTTTGATATTTTGAGACAGCTTCTGTATTAGTCAGTATTCTCAGGAATCATAGAACTTACAGAATGAGTTATATTTCTCTCTCTCTCTCTCCATGCATATGTATATGTGTGTATATATATATGTATATATACATTTATATATGCACATATAATATATAATATATCCCATATATATATTAATTTATTGGAATGACTTACAGCTTGTAGGTCAAAAATGGCTAGCTGTGAAAAGAAGTCCAGCAATCCAGTAGTTACTCAGTCTCACAAGGCTGGGGTCTCAGCTGGTCTTCTGTGTATATGCTGGAATCTGGAAGAATTAGACTTCAATACCAGTGAAGAAAATTGATTTGCTGACAAAGCACAGGCAAGCACTCCAAGAAGGAACACACTCCCTTCCTTCTTCCATTGTTCTGCCAAGAGAAGATGTCACCCAGAATAAAGGTGTGTCTTCCAGGCTCAAGGTCTGGATAAAAGACAAATGTCATTCAGTCTCGAGATATAAATCAAAGGCAAGTTGTCTTCTTGCCTTAAGACCAGGATCACAAGTGTACCCTCCATTGCTAGATTATAGTTCATTCCAGATATAATCAAGTTGACAACCTAGAATGGCCTTCATAGCATCTAACCCATATCATTGTCTATAATACTTTGCTTTTCCTAAACCTTCTCTAAAATAATCACACAAAGAGAGCAGGTTCAAAGAATGGCAACAAATGAACCTTAACTTTGTAATTGTAAGGAGACATGTCCTGGTTGGAGATTAGTTCAAGCATAGCAAATAAAGAGACAAAGAGGCTTTCATGGAGCCAACTAGGGGACACTGGGCTACTCAGTTCTCAATTGAAAAAACAAATAGGACAGGCATAACAAGGGTTCATCATCAGTCTGTCATGTATCCTTGAAATCAAAGGTTTTAAGACACCTTCCACCAGGTGAGCATCTATTTCTGATATACTAGAGATTTTAGCACACAGACACACTTGTCTGCAGTTCAAGTGGGTAAGGAGAAGGAAAGCTAACAATATAACTTGTTTATCTGATTCAAGCCAAAACATCTGTTGTTAATGATTATATGTTCAGCTTCCAATTTTCCTTTGAATGTTATTGCACATTTCTAATGGGGGCACTGTATGGTTGTTTTCCTCTGCATGTGGATTCTAAGTAAACACAGCTTAGATTGAAAGCCTAGTAGAGGAAGAAATCATGTTTAATGATGTCTAGAAGATTCTCTCTAGGCCCTGAAGAAAAACTCAAGAGGCCAGGTCAAGAAACAGGTCAATTCTTGGCTCAGCATGGCTTTCGGGTAATGGGTGTGCTCTGTGGGACTCACTCTGTCCAACCGAAAAAGAAAATAGCTGACTTCCCAGGAAGGAAGTCTAGATAAGGATAAACTACTCTTTTCTATTCACTTTATATAAAAACTTGAATTGGATGCAAAGTTTATAAAACACAATTCAGGTTTCCTCTATGGTAATAAATGGGCTGTTGGGATAAATGTTTCTTTCCTGGAGAGTTTTATGTTTCTGTTATTGTGGTTAGTAGGAGTATCTTAAATCACAATTTTTCATGGATCCTATTCACCATTTAGAATTGGCTGTATTGATTGCAGGTAATTATAATTGTATTTGTCAAACTGCATCATCTGTGTGTGAGGTATATGGGATTGCATGATACATGATCTAGAAAATTAAAAGCTGGATATGTGGTGTTTGCTTGTCTGTATTTTGTAATAAGTGTGTGTGTGTGTGTGTGTGTGTGTGTGTGTGTGTGTGTGTAACTTAAGATAGCCTCTGGTAATTAGGTAAGCTATCTATCTGTCTATGTTACTATCATCTATTTCTCTCTATGTCTCTATTTGTCACTGTACATGCTCATACTTTATGATAAAGAATACAAACACATACATGAGGTGATAGCATATACATCCTTATGTATATAGTTGCATTTTGTGACATTATTTTGTTAACCCCTTCCTATACACTTACAGATAGTGACTATATATGTATTTATATTGTTATTGTATGTGCCTATTCACCTGAATGTGCACCTCTGTGTGACCACAAACACACACACACACACACACACAGAGAGAGAGAGAGAGAGAGAGAGACATAAAGAGAGAGAGAGAGTTAAATTCAAAATGTATGAGAGAACTAAGCTAGAGCATTTTGAAATCATTTGCAGATTTTCAAAATAACTGGCCAGCAGTAAAGTCATCCTGACCTCTTTGGTACTTTGTCTCTTAATCAACTGAAATGAATTTGTCAAAGTAATAACTTCCTGCAAAAACTTCATTTCCCATCTTCCCTTTATATCCATCTTGACCCCAATAAGGGGCCATATCACATCTTCTAGAAGGAATGTTGGCCATCCACATGCAATGACAGGATGCATCTTCTCTTTCTGCGAATAGACATGATACTGGCTAAAGTCAGACTACACCTTTCTTCTTTCTGACTTTCTTCTTTCTACAGTTGTCTTTTAAATAATCTAGCACAAATTAGAATGGACATATATATATTTAATAATCAGTTTGTATTTTAAATACTGCCTTTACACACTGATTTCAATTTTTTACTAGCATTTATTTATTTATTTATTTATTTATTTATGTGTGTGTGTGTGTGTGTGTGTGTGTGTGTGTATGTGCACATGTGCCTTCATTTTTGTTCATGGCTGTGGGGGTCAGAAGACAACCAAGTTGTGTTTGACTTTCCTTCCACCAAGTGAGTTCTTGGTATTGAACTCAGTACCAACCTTGGTGAAAAATGCCTTTACATTCTGACCAACCTTTACATATCTGGCCCTGATACCTATTTTTAAGATTTTGTCATTTTAAGATTTTCACAATTCATATTTGTATTTCTAAGTCAGAGATACTTTTGAAGTTTTCAGAAGATAGGGGCATACCACCAAAGCACTGGCCTTTAACATGTGCTGAGGAACTAGCACCCCAGGACGGCTTCTTTGGGAAGACAGCAATGGCTCTGAGCACAAAGGGTGATGTACACAGGAAGCTGTGGGTTCCACAGTAATGGTAAATAAATGAAACAAGGCCTTCAAAGACTTGGAACTGGGAACCCAAAGAACTAGGAAAATTCAGGAAGAATTCCTCCAGGAAGTAAGGAAACAAAACAGGTTGGACATTGGATGTTGTGAAGGTATGGAAAAAGCAACCCTGTGCCATTTCTGAGTCACTGAACCTGGTTGTGGTATAGCTTTTTAATATGAATTATGTCAAGACTAGAGGTTGGCTCACACTGTTCCCATAAATCTTTGCTTTCTTGTCAAATTGTGTGAAGCCTCTTCAATGATCCAACCCTTTTCTCAGTGTGACTTTATGTTTTTCTGCTAAATGACCTAACTTTTCTGCATTTCACTCAAATACCTTTGATTTTGTTTTACTTAAGTTCAAACCTCATATAAAATGCAATCAAATTAAGACTATTAGTTTGGTCGATTGCAATTCGTGTAATATGTATTTAAGTACTGACAATGCTAATAGAAGAAATAATGGGAGAATCCCAAGGAATCTGAAAACAGAACTCCATCTCCAGACCTCACTGAGTCTTCTCAAATGCAGAATAAAAAAGAACGTGTATAAGCCTAAATATGAGAACTACCAGAACATAGCGTTTTCTCCTCTATAAATTGATTTACGAGTTGGTATGCTATGTGGTAATACATTACTTAGTTTTGTTCATTGAAAGATAGTTTAAAATGGGTTTAGAAAAACAAAAGATCATTGGAAATATATGGAATATGCTGTGGCAAAAAAAGCAGAACTGAGCTGGGCCTCAGGAAGATATTCGGCCTGGGCCCTTTTATTTCTGACCAAGGACACATTATGGGGGGAAATGTAAACAAAATGCACTGCCTTTCCTAGCAAAGGTTAAGGAAGATAAAATTCCAGTTTAAAATGCAATTTTATTCCAGGCAGTGGGTGTGCGTGCCTTTAATCCCAGCACATGGATAAAGGTAGGTCTATCTGTATGAGTTTGAGGCCAGCCTGGTCTACAAAAAAATGTTCCAGGACAGGACAGGCTCCAAAGCTAAACAGAGAAACCTTGTCTCGAAACCCCCAAAAAAACCACAAAAACAAAACAAAACAAAACAAAAAAAACCAACAACAACAACAAAGGCTACAAAATAACCAATCTTATTGTAAAGGATTAAACTTCTTCAATGGTCAGCACTTCTTCAATGCAAAATATAAGCTCAAGTTTCATTTATCCATTTTAACTTGAACTTCTTCTGTCTTAGCTAGTGGTGTTAGAATGCGAGAGAGCTCTGACCACCAACATGAGGTGCTGAAACCTTTATGTTAGGAATGAAAACGAAGCAGGACCCAGGTTACTATGCTTGCTAGTCTGATTTAGGAAGGCTACTTACCCTTCTGCAAAAGTAAACTGTAGTAAGAGGCACCTTACTTTTGGTCCCCGTGGCTGCCTGGCTCCCGCCGCCTGGTGACTGGCTAGATTATACACGAAATAATTACACGGAAACTGTACTCATTTAAATACTGCCTGGCCCATTATCTCCAGCCCCTTATTGGCTAACTCTCACATATTATTATAGCCCATCTCCATTAATGTGTATCGTCACTTGAGTGTGGCTTACCGGCATGAGTCTAACCAGTGTCCATCTTGGGCTGGAGAAGCATGGCGTCTGCCACACTGCTGTCTCTCCAGCATTCTGTCCTGTCTACTCCTCCCACCTAAGGGCTTCCCTATCAAAAGGCAAAGGCAGTTTTCTTTTTTTAACCAATGAAAGTAACACAAATACAGAAGATCCTCCTACACCAGTAAACCTTTCCCCTTGACAAAATACTTTGGATTGTATGGCCATTTACTTGAAAAATTGATACCCATTTTTGACATGTTATACCTACCATGGTGTCATAAACTTTCCCTTCATTTCATTCTCACTATTGTTCTTTTTTATCACATACAGTCTTCGTTGCCCATAACAGCATCCCAGACAACGATGTACTGTAAATCTGTAAGTGGTCTGACATGGGTCAATATGCCAATGGTTACATATGTGTGTTGCTTTGTGTGGGTATACACTGTAGCTAAGACAAAATTCCCATTGCACTATGCTAGTATGTATGTATAAATTAATAAACACAACTCATGTATATTATCATGTATATATAACTCATATATTTTGTCATATAAAAACGTATAAAATTCTGTTTACTTCTTATATTTATGTTTATCTTTAAAACAAAACCTTTTAACATTATATATATATATATACATGTATATATATCTTTTGTTTTTTGTTTTTTTGAGACAGGATTTCTCTGTAGCTTTGGAGTCTGTCGCGGATCTAGTTCTTGTAGACCACGTTGGCCTCGAACTTAAAGTGTTCCACCTGTCTCTGCCTCCTGAGTGCTGAAATTAAAGGCATGCGCCACCATAAACCAGCTATTTTTATTATTTTAACTATGTCTAGGTGTATCTGAGTGTGGTTTGTTGTATATGTGTGCTGTGCCCACATAGTTCAGAAGCATTGGAGTTATAGTCCTCTACAAGGAAAGATGGTTATTTCAATCAATGAGCTATCTTTCCAACTCCAAAAAGCTATTGAAATTCTGAAATGGATCCCCCCAGCCTACTTAACAAAATAATACTAGAATAGCTCTGGACTTGTCACATCAATACAGAAGTCTTCAAAGTAAGTTTCAAATACTGTAAGAAAGGCATGGTCAGTATTGGTTTTGTCCCAGGTACTCAGGAATTGTGCAATATAAAGAAAACTTTATGCTTAGTAAATTTGCCAGAGTTTTTGTTCATGAGTCAGGCAGCAGCCCCAACAACAACAACAAGTTGTTAGAGGCAGAGAATAGAGGCAATATGAAAAAATTCCTTAACTGTTCAGACTGGTCTTGGTTTTATTTGTATAGTGGTTGATGTCAGAATCCTAGTTACAGGAACAATGACTGCTATACTATTTGTGATTAGCTGAGTTTATCTATCTATCTACCTATCTATCATCTACCTACCTAGTATCTAGCTAACTTGATCTATCTATCTATCTATCTATCTATCTATCTATCTATCTATCTATCTATCTATCTATCTATCTATCTATCGATCTTCTATCTATCTATATCTATACACCATCAGTTACGAGAAATAACCTCAAGTTGTATTAACTTGCTTAAAGTCTTTAGATCTAGGCTACCTAGGAATAATGAACCAGTTCTTATCTTAGTGGAAAGACATCACATCTCTCAAAAAAGAAAGAAAGAAAGAAAGAAAGAAAGAAAGAAAGAAAGAAAGAAAGAAAGAAGAAAGAAAAAGGGCACTTCAAGATTAATGAAATGCGGGATATGCAGACCCCTTTTCACAATGTTAGCAACTTATTCTACCCCTGCTGAGCCCTAACACAAATGAGACAGCAATGGGACCACTCCAAGTCCTTGTGTGAGGGATGCAGAAAATCCTCCATCCTCTGCCTAGGAGAAGTCCTATTCCTCTTCTGGACCTAGGGCAATGACTTCCACAGTTAATCCCAGGACAGGTATCATCACTATCAGCATGTCTTGTAACATCTGGAATGCAAAGTTAGTGACTGTATCTTTAACTCATTGAGTCACAGTCTCTAGGGCTAGGTTCAGAAAACAATGACTAAAAATCCCCTAGGAAATTTGGAGACTAAAGTTTCATCATAGTCCTTTTCAGTCTAAGAGTGTAGAAATTTTTTTAGCATAACTCTGAAATGCAAGTCCACTGATTCAATTTTTACCAAGAAAAGAACAAGATTAAATGAAAATCCTGAATTTGTTGGAGAAGGATGTGTCTTATCTTAGGCCATTAGTAAAAATAAAATCTCTGTACTGATTTAAAGGAATTCTTCAGATAATTCTCAATCCATCACTCTTGATGCATCTTTGACTCTACTGCTTCATGGGAGTTCAGAGAGGTTGGGCTGGAAAAATGAATGATTAATACTTTAGCCTTAAGAAACTCCTAGGGTTTGATGTGTGTCAGATATGCGGAAAACTTCTGACACACCAAGACAGTAATAATTAACCACAGCACAGTGACATTGTTAATAGGTATGACTATGAGGGAAGGGGGAATGAAAGAATGGCCAATGCCAATGAGCTGCAGTTTGCTTCAGCTTTCCAGAACGTGGACACCTAAGCATCAGAGGATAAGGAGTTCATATCAAGTCACTGCTGGGGTGGGGACTGTCTCTGAAAGACAACATAGCAGGCTGAGCAGAGGAATTCAGTTTTAAAGATGGTATTGCATAACTAGAGTAAGCAACGTCTAGGACAAAACCATTGACTTTCATAAGTTCAAATGACCAAGACTTTGTCTACCATTTGAAAAGTTAAACTAAGGGCTGTGGGTATGACTGAATCAGTAAGATACCTTGTTGTGCAAGTATGAAGACCTGAGTTCGAACCCTAGGACCCCCATAAAAAGAAGCCAGTGATTATGGCAGCAATGTGACTGTAACCCAGAAGTAGGGATGCATGAAGCAGATCATGAAAGAGAACATCAGGAGAGTGATCAGTAAGCACACTGACATCATTCTCCTTCTGATGTGAACATAAGACATACAGGCACACACAAACATACCGTACACACACACCACACAAAAACATATACCACACACATAGCATACACCTCACATACACACACACACACACATATACATACACCACTCACACAACCTATACATACAGCACACACTACACATACACTTACCAAACACATACATGACACATAACACATACACGTCATGCAAACCATATACCCACACACACATGCCACACCATACACACATACTACACATACTGCACACACCTTGACACTCATATCCCCATGTCATTCCTGCTTTGTAAGGCAGTGCCCTCTATTCTATCCTAGTTAGAATTCACCTGTTTCTTCCTCAGCTTTTGCAGTGGACAGTTATTCTTTATTCTTGAGTATTTGGATTTCAAGGGAACAATTAACACAGAAAATAGATAGAGAAAATAAATAGATATGAGCATTTATTTAAGAGAAACTGAGAGACCTCTCTTCTTTTTGAGGGTTTTATGACTTAAACAGACTGGACAAGTGATGGAAAACTCTATTCTCAGAGGTACTTTCCACAGAGCATGCCTGTAGATGGTTTGTTAATGAGTAGGGAAGAGGAAGCAGACTTCAAGCGATTCTAATTTTTTCTTACTAGAGGAAGCTTGAGAATAGATGGGCATAAAGGCCATGCTCCAGAGCAACAGCAGCCAATGGCACACTTTCCTTTTAGGTACAATTATTATTTCTTTACTGTTCCTGAAGTGGACGTTCTAGACCTCTCCTTTGCAGTGATCCTAGATCTCACCTTGAACAAAAGGTAACTGAGGTTCACAGTTCTTACTCTTTTGTATGAGCAATGAAAGGCAGTGAGAACTTGTAAAAGACTTTTGGTGTCAACGAGAACCGATGGAAAACAAATGCAAGGAAGGAAGAAAAATAAATTCAGGCCCAACTTGTTGCATAAAATATCTTAATTCATAAATCTCAATTAAATGTTCATTAATATCAATTATGCTTATTTTCCTTATCACTTTGTATGAACAGTTATCTGATAAGTCATAAATATTGTTTTAATTGTAAATTTGTCTCTAGTTATAAGTTATGGGCACTCTCTATGTTAGAGTGTATATTCCTAATACATTTATTTCCATGTTTTTGCTATGAACTACAGATCGGAAGAAGGAACAAATGGGAGCAATGTGTCAATTCTTGAAAAGAAGCTAAAAATGTGAAAATATTCCCTCCCTTTCTTTGTCCTTGGAGAGGAACTCGGACAAATTTAAGCAAAACTGAGGATGCTTTCCTCTCTCTCCTGGGCCTTCACATCTGAGAAGGTCATTTTTGTTTATTTACTTCCAGAGACTTAATGTGAGGCTGGTGAGATTCAAATGTTTATGCTCCAAGCAAAGGAACCTTTTTCATTGTTTGCCAATCTGTGTCAGATTTAATCTAGATCTGTAAACAGTACTGCATTTTCGATTCAGATGCAATTTTCTTTAAATTTACCCTACAGAGAAGGGTTTTATTGTTATTGTTTTCTTTCCCCACCTCTTTTAGTAATCTTAGAGTGAAAAAAGTCTCTGAACCAATTGGTCAATCGATTAACAAATTAACTGCTAAATAATGAATTGCATCCTGTCCACCTAGTGACAGGGTGGCCAGAATAAAATATGTCTCTACAATACTTCTCTGAACATACGCCTAACAAAGCAACCCTTTCTTCTATCTCGTTCATATAAATGTCTAGAAGCCGAATAGAAAAAAACAGGGGCTGATAATATTTTATCAATCATACATGCTGAGAAATGAACATAGGAATTGTGTTGAGAAATGAACAAGACTCGTTTTCCTTCGAATTAAATTTTAATGTAGCAGAACTTTATATGATCTTTTATGCATAAATAAATGCAAAAAGACAACAAAATATTTTCCACTTCTAATTATGTCATTTACACTGAGCATGGTGTAAATGTACCCAAGAAATAATGGCATTAAATAGACCAAAGGAAATCAATGGAGTGGGGTGGCACCAAGATAGGGAAAATGGCAGAACCCTGTAATGAAGGCTGGGTTGTAAGAATTTCCATCCACAATTCAAGTCTTGATTATTTACTTCAAGATATTAAGTGGGGAATAATGATATGAGCAGGCTCCGAACCTGGGGCTGTGACTTGAAAACTTGGTGAGAAAGACTGCAATGAGTGGGGGAGAGGAGGGGGCTGTATATTTAAAGAAAAACATGCCAAGCTGTTCTTCATTGACAAATTTCACCACACTCCAAAATGCATCACAGAGACGGGCAAGGCTCTCTCTCCAACTTGCATGCTCTGCTCATTTGGGGAAATGGCAGCTTGACTGTAAGCTTGCACATTTAGGATAGAAGGAAATGTCAAATTCCCAGTTTGGAAGCTTTTCTCAGACTGGGGTTTTAAGGAGTACCAAGACTCATTCTGTATAATTTGGCTGATAGTATGTTTTCAGGACTGATCCTTTCAAGGTTGTGAAGCTATTTCCTAGTTCATATGCCCAGGAATAATTTGTCAGAAACCCATCTATTCAGTAGTTTTTACCTGGTTTTGTTCAGTAGTTTTATTCAGTGACCACATCCAGCCCTCTATTATGTGTGTGTTGAGGAAAAAGAGATTGGGAATGCTCTCACAACATAATACATTGAACCTTACAATCTATGCTGAGAAACAATTGAAGTAAACATAAAATAATGAGAAAAACATCTACAAGACTATTAGTCATTTGATAATGTTTTGATCTTACCTTGGTAGAGGGTGACTTACTAGGATAGAAAGTGAACACATTTCCAAATGAAACAGATTTGTAATTAAATATTCATTCTTAATAATTATGTTTCCAAGAGGACAAATAAGATACTTACCAGTATATTATTTTAGTGTGTTTGAATGTGTGGGGTGCTAATAAGAAAATGCTGAATTACCAATCCAGAGTTTAGAGAACTGAAGTTTGGCCAGGGCAGTCTGACATTTCAAGGTTCTCCTTAAAGATTTTAAAAGTTCTGGGAATTGGAAGGTAAAGCTGTATTCATTACTATCTCTCAAGGTTAGAGTCACAGAAAAAGTATCCAGTATGTGAAGTATAATTATTATTATAATTAATCCAGTATAATTATTCTTTATTAATACAAAATCTGGAGTCAGAAATCAGGGAAAGAACCTGAAAGCTCAGAGAAGCAGGGGAGCAGCCACCAGTACCTTTTATCTCATCTATTCCTTCCTTAAAGGGCTGAGACTCTCTCTCAGACCAGCAGTACTACTTCCTGTCTCCTAACTGTTCACAGTCTTCCATCTATGGATAATATTGGTGAGTAGCTCTGTGGGTAAGAGTACTTGCTGCTCTCCAAGAGGGCATGGGTGAAATTCCCAACACCCACTTGGGGTGGCTTACTACTACTTATAACTTCAGCTCTAAGAGACCCAACATCTTTTAGCTTCTGCAAGCACCATATCCATGTGATATATACTCAAATACATGTATACACATATACATAAATATACTCAAATACACACATAAAAATAAAAGTAATCTTTACAAAAAGAGTTAACTCGCTTAATCACATGTTTGAGTGAACTTCCATCATGAATGTGAAAGAGGATACCTGTCAAGAGAGGTAGAAATGTATCTGAAAAGACATCATTATATTTCACTAGAAAATATTGTTTCTGATGATGATGAGATCTTTCTTTTACGAGTTCCTTCAGAGGAATCTCAAAGGAAGACGCTTGTTCTGTGATCCTGATTCTCACTTAGAAAGTGTGGCAGGAAAGATTCCTAAAACACACCATATCAGAAAAGACTCTGGAATTCCACCTAAAATACACCCCAAGTCTATTATTTCTGTTTCTCAATTCTTCCATAGGACTAGCATTTCATAATACTTTATCTGAATGCATTAGCTAATGGCTCTCTGTGTGATTTTATTTGGCACCTATAATCTACATTTCACACATCATACAATGTAACCATTCAAAACCCATATTAGGGTTGATTTGGAGATGCCTGAAGATAAGATGAAATGCCCTTATTTAGGCAATGTCATCAACTTACGGCTTTCTACCTGTTTGTCTCCCACCAGAACAGCATTTCATGCTTTGTCAACATAAACTGAATACACACTTGCTGTGTGTCATTTGTCTCTGAGATTTTCTTCCTCCATATATAATATGGATATATTAGTAATATTAATATCTAATGTCATCAGGACTTCCAACTTTTTATTTTTCTGCCCAAATGCTGCCTTTCCTGAGAGAACAATCCTGGCTGCCCTATCTACAATAGTGAGAGGACCCACCTTCCCTTTTCATCGTTCCTTCCTATATTTTCCTTACATTTTCTCCCACATGCTTTCCACTATGGAAGTAAAATGACTTGTAGTAAAATGTTAGGAAATAGTCACATTACAAAGACAATTACAGAGGAAGGGTGTCTAAAAATGTCATAAAGAATCTTGCTATTGACTACCATCATAATTAGGGTTACTATTGCTATGAAAAAACATCAAGACCAAAAGCAGCTTGAGGAGGAAACAGTTTATTTGACTTACATATTCTGAATCTTTATCCATGATTCAGGGAAACCATGGCAGGAACTAGCATCATTTGGGAAGCTGGAGGCAGGAGTTGATGTGGAAGCCACAGAGAGGTGTTGTTTAATGACTTGTCATTCATGAATTTCTCAGCCTACTTTCTTATAGTACACAGTGCCACTGTCACAGATATGGCACTACCCACAATGGGCTAAGCCCACACACATGTCTAATTAAGACAATGTCCTTCAGTCTTGCCTACAGTCCCATCTTATAGAGTCATTTTCTCAATTGAGGTTTCCTCTGCATAGATGAATACAATTTGTGTCAAGTTTGACTTAAAGCTAGTCACCACAGCTATCTATCTACCTAAAAAATACTTCTAATGCCCGTAGGTCGATATGAAAATATAAATACATTGTTTAAATTTTTCATCTTGATTGACCATGGTCCCTCCAAGAGCTAAAGGCTGTCTAACAAGAATTCCAGATTTAGGCATGAGACATCCTCTTTTGAGTTGTTGTCCAGCACTCTCCAAAAGGTCTCCCAAACTTTATATAGACTATTCATATTCCCATTGGTTTTGCCCTGGGGTGGAAGGTAAGTACTGGTAGCTTAAGAACCTATGCACCTCAGATGTATGGCTCAGAGGCTACTGCATCAGAAGGTGCTTTCAAAGGAGGAAGTATCCAGTCATGTGACTGAACATTTTCTCTTGGGGGTTATTCTCATCTGCAGAACCCTCAAGATCGCCTAGAGGTTAAGAGGGCTTGCTCCTCAACCTCAAAGACCTGTGAAGGATAAAGTTTGGATCACAGCACCCACATAACAAGGCAAGCATGTCTGAGTTGGAGGGTGGGATGGAAACAGAAGGATTCCTAGGGCTTTCTGACTCCTGGAATCACCAGGAGAATGGGAAATCTAGGTTCAGAGAAAGATCCTGACTCAAAAGAAAAGATGATAGAGTGATAGAGAAAAAAATATGGTGCCCTTTTTGTGTGTGTATTAACATACAAAGGTGCTTACTTACAAACATTCCCATACATTTTTATATACAGACATTCACATAGAAATAAAGTAAATAATACTTATTTCAAAAAGAGGAATCACATGAAGAAAAATTTATGAGAGATTAAGGTACTCCAAAGTAGACCCTAATATACCATCATTTTCAGAAGAGAATCATGCTTATAAAATTTCAAATTTTAAATTATTCCCATAGTGTTTATTTAAACCCACTTCCTGGTCAGGTAGCTACTGAAAGTTTCTTTTGTCTAGAATATGAAGATTCAATAAACTCATGACACATATTCAATTTGATTAGCAAATATTTTGTTCTTCAACATTGCATCTCTACTTGTACTAGTATCAATAATACAATTTGGTACATAGATTTTCACTGTATCCATGTAAAGTTAATATCACTGCATTTTATGGTAACATTTCAAGACACCTGAGACAGATTTATTTAATGAGGTTTATTCTGATTATTTTTTTGCTATATTTTCAGGCCCTATTCATTTAACATTTGGTGAAATGCAAAGAGAATCATGATATTTGCCATGACCAGTAACAAAAGGCCAAGCACATGACAGGAAACTAGTTGTAAGGTTCAAAGCAAAGCTTTCATCATCAGTGCCCCTTGAGGACATTTTCTCCAGTAATATGGAAACTTCCCACTAAAAACGCCGCACTATGTCTTAGATCTTCAAGAGCCTGTAGCATCTCACTCTATAAAACTGAACACTAACATCCCCACATATAAACTTTCGGGAACAGATCATACCCCAAACAACAGTACAGCCTTTTGGAAAACAATGCTTGTTTGGAGACTGTGGCACATGTAACACTTGACTTTCTGTTAGAGCAAATTTACTTTGATGATTGTCCCCAAAATCTCTCATTTCCCTTGAGTGCTATCTATGCCATAAGTTGACCTACATCAAAAGACCAGATAATAGTACAATCTATAGCAAACCCCAGACCTGGTCCTCTCAGAGTGCCCTGAGTACTCACCCATGCTCCCGCAGACACCTCAGAACCTGCCCTGATGTGGGGGCCCTTCAGTAGAATACTTTCTGAAGCCTAGGACTCAGTTGGCTTTTCTGACCATCTTTCTCAGGCTCCTGTGTTCTCTGCTCTTTGAAAACCATGGTAGAAAATATGTTTGTTCCCTGCATTTTTGCATTTTTCTTTACTTTCTTCTTTGCCAGTGTGACTCCTGCTGCTATCTGTGAGAGGCTCTTCCCAATATTTAAAATCTTTTTGTATGACTTAGAGAGCCATGCAAAATTTCTCTATTGAAATTCAAAACCTAACCAAGCTGACCTCATTTCAAAATAAGACCAAGTCTCTCGCCAGCCAGTTTTATTCAAACCATTCCTTCTCATATTTTGATTTATTTATATGAAAAGCATATTTTTATGTGGACATTTTGTATCTGCAAAAGAGATTTTACAGTGTTAATGAGAAAGAGGCATGATCATGTCTTGGATTTGCATATCACTTCACAATCCCAAATCCTTTTCTAAACATCATTGCTCACAATAAAAGTCTGGGAAAACTGTATACATTTCCAACAGCACATATATAGAAACAGCTAGACATGTGAAAATGAACACACACACACACACACACCACATATACACATCAATTTAATCTTTGAAGTTATATAAAGTGAACTGGCAAATGCCTGTAAACTATTAAATAACACATACACTCATGTACATGCAAAGTCATATAAAATCATAGTAAGTCTTGTTTATAATGTAATCTCTACCCATCTTAACATGTTGAAGAATGGGCTTTTCTCTTATTGGTTTCATTTTATATGGAACTAAGTCTCCTGGGAAACTTGCCAAGGAGCACATTGACATTGAATGCTGGTAGTAATACATTTAAGATATTTGTTCTAAATAGCGACTCACCATTGTGTGTATCCTTATATTCCTCATTTGTGGACTCTCTCCCCTCAGCCCAGGAGCAGATTCTGGCTTGTCACTGAACCACAGAATTCAATTATCAAGATTTCTTTATCAGGCATTGGATTAGTAACATGCCTCTGATCTACCTTTTACCAGTTGAGATATTTAAAGAAATCCAATGGGACCATTCTGGCAGGACATTGTTGCTTCTTATAAGAGAATGAAGAGTTTACTTTTACTCTCATTGTTGATTTGGGGTTTAGCCTGGGTCAGCTGACTCCATTTTGCTACTTATATGAAGAAAAATTGATTTTCCATTGAATATTCCACTGCTTAGTTTCCACACATCCCATTTGATGGCAGTGAACACTCCCCCCAATCTCAGCTAGAATCTCTGGAAGTTTGTTTTTCCATGGTCAGAGATTAGTGTGTTACAGTGCACCATGGTGGTGTCTAGAACTGAAACATTAAGAGTTGGTTCTGTCAATTATATTCCTTGAGCAGTAATTTAGAACTAGAAGTTCAAACATGGTGAATGGTGGGATTAAGTTAAATGTCATGTAAATTTGGGACTTGGAGATCCAAGAGGGATCACAACAGACAGATTGTACTACAAATATCCACAATTCAAAAAAATAAAATTACAAGATGGCTGACTGGAAGCAGGGGAAAGGAAAGTCTGTGCTAACACACATGAAGAAGAATATAGG
>PVIU01010421.1:0-70190 GCA_004026605.1 Ondatra zibethicus | reverse complement strand
CAATCCCCATCAAAATCCCAACAAAATTCTTCATAGACCTTGAGAGAACAATAACTAACTTTATATGGAAAAACAAAAAGCCCAGGATAGCCAAAACAATCCTATACAATAAAGGAACTTCCGGAGGCATTACCATCCCTGACTTCAAACTCCATTACAGAGGTACAGTAATAAAAACAACTTGGTATTGGCATAAAAACAGAGACGTTGACCAATGGAATCGAATCAAAGACCTGGATATTAATCCACAAACCTATGAACACCACATATTTGACAAAGAAGCTAAAAGTATACAATGGAAGAATGAAAGCATCTTTAACAAATGGTGCTGGCATAACTGGATGTCAACCTGCAGGAGAATGAAAATAGATCCTTATCTATCACCATGCACAAAACTCAAGTCCAAATGGATTAAAGACCTCAATATAAATCCAACCACACTGAACCTGATAGAAGAGAAAGTGGGAAGTAGCCTGCAATACATGGGCACAGGAGACCACTTCCTATGTAAATCCCCAGTGGCACAAACAATAAGAGCAACAATAAATAAATGGGACCCCCTGAAACTGAGAAGCTTCTGTAAAGCAAAGGATACTGTCATTAAGACAAAAAGGCATCCTACTGAATGGGAGAAGATCTTCACTAACCCCACATCAGACAAAGGTCTGATCTCCAAAATATACAAAGAACTCAAGAAACTAGACATTAAAATTCTAAATTACCCAATTAAAAAATGGGGTAATGATCTGAACAGAGAAATCTCAACAGAAGAAGTTTGAATGGCCAAAAGATACTTAAGGTCATGTTCAACTTCCTTAGCGATCAGGGAAATGCAAATCAAAACAACTTTGAGATACCATCATACACCTTTCAGAATGGCTAAAATAAAAACACCAATGATACCCAATGCAGGAGAGGATGTGGAGTAAGGGGAACACTCATCCATTGCTGGTGGTAATGCAAACTTGTACAACCACTTTTCAAATCAGTGTGGCAGTTTCTCAGAAAATTGGGTTTCAACATACCTCAGGATCCAGCAATACCACTCTGGGAATATACCCAAGAGATGCCCAATCATACTACAAAAGCATTTGTTCAACTATGTTCATAGCAGCATTATTTGTAATGGCCAGAACTTGGAAACAACCTAGATGCCCCTAAATGGAAGAATGGATAAAGAAAATGTGGCACATCTACACATTAGAGTACTACTCAGCGGTACAAAAACAATGACATCTTGAATTTTGCATGCAAATGGATGGAAATAGAAAACACTATCCTGAGTGAGATAACCCAGACCCAAAAATATGAATATGGTATGTATTCACTCATTAGTAGAATGTAGCCATAAACAAAGGACATTGATCCTATAGTTCGTGATCATAGAGAAGCTAAGTAATAAGGTGAACCCAAAGAAAAACATATATAGATCCTCCTGGAAATTGGAAGCAGACAAGATCACCAGGCAAAAGTTGGGAGCATGGGGGTCGGGTGGGAGGAAAGGGAGAAGGGGAGGGAGAAGGGAGAAGGGGGAGGGTTGGGGAGAGCTTGGGAAAGGGGGATGGCTGAGATGGAGGAAGGATGGATATGGGAGCAGGGAAGGAGATATCTTAATTAGGGAGCCATTTTGGGGTTGGCTAGAGGCTTAGCTCTAGAGTAGTTCCCAGGAGTCCATTGGGATGTCACCAGCTAGGACCTAGGACCATTGAAGGAGAGGGTGCCTAAACTGGCCTTGTCCCATAGTCAGACTGATGACTATCTTGAATATCACCATAGAACCTTCATCTGGTGATGGATAGAGATAGAGACAGAGACCCACATCAGAGCACTGGAATGAGCTCCCAAGGTCCAGTTGAAGGGCAGAAGGAGGGAGAATATGAGCAAGGAAGTCAGCGCCATGAGGGGTTTGTCCACCACTGAGACAGTGTGCCTGAGGTAATGGGAGCTCACCAAATCCAGCTGAACTGCGACTGAATGAGTATGGGATCAAACTGGATCCTCTGAATGTGGCTGACAATTGGGGCAGTCTGAAAAGCCAATGATAATGGTACTGGGATTTGTCTCTACTGCATGTACTGGCTTTTTGGGATACTATTCTATTTGGATGCATATCTTCCTAAACCTAGATGGAGTAGGGAGGGCCTTGGACTTCCCACAGGGCAGTGTACCCTGCCCTCTCTTAGGACTGGAGGGGGAGAGTAGAGGGGGAGTGGGGGTGTGGGAGGGAAGTGTGAGTAGGGGAGGAAATGGAATTTTTGATTGGTATTATTATAAAGTAAGAAAAAATTCATGAATGATGTTAATATTAAGGTTCTGTATCCAACTTCTCTACCAAGACAGACTACCCATTTCCTTCTCCGGGGTCTAGGCCTGTGAGTCTCCTCCCCATTTATGCCTTCTCCCCAACCACTAAATCTAGCCACAGTCCTGTTGAGGAATATTATGTTAAGGTGTGTGACTTTTGTTTATGTTGTATTTGTTTAATTCTGTGAACCTGTGATACTTTGCCTGTCTACAACACCTGATGGTCTAATAAAGATGTGAATGCCATTACTAAGGCAGAAAAAAAGAGTAGATGGGGATTGCAGGCAGAGAGAATATATGGGAGGAGAAATCTGGGAGAAAAGAGATTAAGGGATAGAGAGAGAAGGAGGGGGATATCAGGGGCCAGTCATCCAACTACCCAGAAATCTACAGAGTTTAATAGTAAGATTTACAGAAGAGAACAGGAAAAGCTCAGAGGCAAATGATGGATGGGATAATATAACTTAAGGAAAATCTTTCCAAGCTAAAGTCAGACATTTATAACTAATAATAAGCCTCTGTGTGATTTATTTGTTAGCTGAGTGTTGGAGCCCGGAGCGAAACAAGTAACAAACATCATCATACCATTACTACACAGTCCCACAGCCAGTGTCCTGCTTTTTCAGGCCATCACTGTCTGTGCTGTAACTAACTTTTAGGCATCTGGCAGAACTCATCCCACCTGTGACCACCCACAAACCTCTTGTTGGCAATGTCCAATCACTACACCCAGTCAGGTCTCTCACATCATTCTCCAAGGTCTAGTCCTGCAAGTCCCTCTTCCATTATCTAGCCAGGCCCCCTCCCTACTGGCTACATCTAGCCTGGCTCCCACATCCAGAGAACCAGTCAAGTCTGGCCACCCCTTGCCTGCACCACAACCCACCTCCAGGTATCCTCCAGTATCCACACAACTTGCCACCACCCACAGTCCCCTGCTGAAATACATACAAGCTCTCCATTCACAAGCTCTCCCACATCTTTCTCCAAGGTCTAGCCCTGTGAGTCTCTCTGACGGTGCGCTTTACACACCCTCCTCAACCCACCAGACCTAGCCTGAGTCCAACAACCAATGCCCTGGCCTAGCTTGTCCTCCTTGCTGTGCCAATACTGATCTCTAGGCTTCTGCAAAGACCCTCCCAACCTATACCCAAACACTATAGTGTAGGCCCTTGACATGCCACAACCCACCTCTCCACCCAGCCAACTCTTCCTGCACACTCCTGGCTTTGACCAGGGATACATCCTATACACCAGCCCTTCTCCCTCTCCACCTGACTTCAAATTCCACTCATGACATTTCCAACCCATAGGTCCAAGTCACCCACCGTATCTTATCTTCCTCCCCAGCCCACTCTGTCTATATGAGATACAAAACTGACAAAAGAGTCTGCATGCTAAGATCTCATCACCAAAATAGAAATAATATGAAAGACCAACCAAGTGCATCTTCTCTTCAAAACCTGCCAATCCTGGGCACGCCCTGGGTGCCCACTGACCTCCCTAGACAGGAAGCAGGCAGGAGGTCTTCACACCTTCCCTCTCCCTCCTCTTCTCCAAATCTAATCTCCCAGCCTCAGCCCCAGTTCTGTGGCAGACCACATGCTGAATCCTCTTCTCCCTCTCTGTCCCTGTTCCTAGCGGACTAAGCAGAGCCTGGTGGCACACCCTGCTTTGCTCTCTCCTGTGGTACCACCCCAAACCATCTTATCCCTGACTATCTGTCCCAACACCAAGAAACACATTCTACCCAGAATCCCCAGTGGCCACATGAAGCAGGATCTCAGAAACATTCCCTACCAGGTGACACACAGCAACCACACTCTTGTAAGAACCAGAAAAGGCAGCAGAAACCAAGGAAGGGAATACACACCCAACAAAGATGAGACCAGATAATAGCACCTAGAGTCACCACCTTCCCAAACTCAGATGTGACACCAGTCTAAAAACACAATTGGTGGCAGCCAGAACACTGTATCTCTAATAAAGCCCAGCAACCCTACTACAGTAAGTTTCAAGAAATGCAATGTAGCTGAAGCACAAGAAAAAGACATCAAAAGAGCTTTTATGAATATTTTAGGGGTCCTTAAAGAAGAAATTAATAAATCTATTATAGAAATCTATGAAAGCACAAACAGTGGAAGAATATAAATAAGAGTTCAATGCATGAACTTTGAAATAGAATCAACAAAGAAAACCCAAACTGAGGGAAAACTAGAAATGAAAAATTTAGAAACTCACACAGGAACCTCAGAAGCAAGCCTCATCAACAGAATACAAGGAATGGAAGAGAGAATCTTAGCACTGAAGACAAGCTAGAGGAAATGGATGCGTCTGTCAAAGAAAGTGTAAAATCTATAATAACCCAGGAACAAAACATCCAGGAAATCTGGAACACCATGAGTTCTAGGATTAGAGAAAAGAGAAAAAATGCAGGTAAAGGAAAATATTTTCAACAAAATCATAGAACAAAATTTCTCCAAAGTAAAGAAGGAGACACCTATCAAAGTATAAGAAGCATACACAACTGTAAATTGACTGGACAAGAAAAGATATTCACCACATCACATAATATTCAAAACACTAAATGTACAGAACAAAGAAAGGATATTAAAATATACAAGAGAGAAAGACCAAATAACAAATAAAGGCAGAACTATTGGAATAACACTGACTTCTCAGTGGAGATTCTAAAAGCCATAAGGGCCTGGACAGATGTTCTACAAACTCTAAGACAGTGGTTCTTGGCTTTCCTAATTCTGCAACACTTTAAAAGAGTTCCCTGTGTTGTGGTGACCCCCAATCATAAAATTATTTTGGTTGCTACTTCATAGTTGAAATTTTGCTACTATTATTAATCACAATATAAATATCTGATAAGCAGGATATCTGATATGTGACCCCTGAGAAAGGATTGTTTGACTCCCAAAGAGGTCATGATACCCAGGTTGAGAACCTCTGCTCTAAGAGATCACAGATGCCAACCCAGGCTACTATATATAACAAAGCATTCAATTATGTTAGATGTAGAAAAAAAGATATTCCATGATTTAAAAAAAATTAAGCAGTATCTATGTATAAATCTAGTTCTACTGAAGGTGCTAGGAAGAAAACTTCAACCTGAAGAGGATAACCACACCCAATAAAACACATGGAATAAAAAGCCCAGAACAGCAAATCAAAAAGGGCAGAGGGAATCCTACACACCACCACACAAAAAATAACAGAACTCACCAAACACTGCTCACTGATAACTTGCAATATCAATGGTTTCAATATCCCAAATAAAAGGACTCAGACTAACAGAATGGAGTAGAAAACAGGACCCATCTCTCTCCTGCATCCAAAAAAACATACCTTCACATCAAGGATATGGGCCCTACCTCAGAGGAAAAGGATGGAACAAAATATTCCAAGTGAACAGACTTAAAAAGCAAGCTGGTGTATCCATTTTAATACTTGACAAATTAGACTCCAAACCAAACTAATCAGAAAATACAGAGAATAATACTACATACTAGCCAAAGGAAAAAAATCAAGAGGACATTGCAATTCTTAGTGTTTATACATGAAACACAAGGGCATACAAGTTCATTAAAAAATATATTACAACATCTTAACTCACTTATAAAACCTCACACAATGATTGTGGGTAACTTCAATACTCCACTCCCAACAATAGACAGGTCATCTGGACAAAAACTTAAGAAAAAAATGTTGGAGTTATTTTAACATCATAAAACAAATTGGACATTACAGATATTTATAGAACATTTCACTGAAAAACAATAGAATATACCTACTCAGCAAAATTGACCACATACAAAGCAAATCTCAACAGATACAAGAAAATTGACAGAACATTCCATATCCAATCTGACCACCACAGATGAAAGCTGAATAACAATAACTATGGAAACAACAGAAAGCTTACAAACTCATGGAAACCAAGCAGCTCACTGCTGAAGGGAAAAGGGTTAAAGACACAAATTAAGGAGGACATTTTAAAAATGTCCTAGAATTGAATGAAAAAAACAACATATCCAAACTTTTATGACATATGAAGATTTTTCTAAGAAGTGAGTTCCTAGCACTAAGTACCCACATTAAAAAAAATGGAGAGAGTTCATACATAACAGAACACCTAAAAACTCAACAACAACAAAAAGAAAATAACACCCAAAAGAGCTAGAACTGGAGTCAATAAAATAGGATTGATAATAACAACAAAAACAATGTGAAGAATCAGCCTACAGGAGTGGGAAAAGATCTGCCACATCTAACAGAGGACTAATCTCAAGTATATAAAGAAAACTCAAGAAACTAGATAGCAACAAACCAAATACTCCAATTAGAAAATGGGGAACAAATTTAACCAAAACTCTCAACTGAGGAATCTCAAACGACTGAGATACATCAAAGAAGTGTTCAATATCTTTAGTTATCAGAGAAATGCAAATCAAAATGACTCTGAGATTCCATCTTACACCTGCCAGAATGGCTAAGATCAAAACCACAAATGACACTTTAGGCAGGTCGGGATATGGAGCAAGGGGAACACTCCTCCATTGCTGTTGAGAGTGAAAACTTGTATTGCCACTTTTGAAATCAATATGGTGGTATTTCAGATATTTGGGGAATCAATTTACCTCAAGACCCAGCTATACCATTCTTGGGCATATATTCAAAGGATGCTCCAACATAACACAAGGACACTTGCTCAACTGTGTTCATAGTAGCTTTATTTATAATAGCCAGTAAATGGGAAAAAAACTAGATGATCCACAATTGAAGAATGGATAAAGAAAATGCAGTTCATTTACATAATGGAATATTAGTCAAATGTAGTGTGATTTCTAATTAGTCTTAATAATAAAATCTCAGAGTCATATATTAGAGGGCAAAAGCTGAAAGATCAGAGAAGCAGAGCAGCCAGTCACTAGTTTTTACCTCTATGAAAACCACAGACAGAATGGGGTATCCTTTGTCTACACATCCTCAGACTAAATGCCATGAGTTCCTCGATCCTCCCACCTTATATTTCTCTCTGCCCGGCCAAATCCATTCCTGTCTCTACCTCATTAGTGTTGGGATTAAAGGTATGTGATTCCCAAGTCCTGGGATTAAAGGTGTATGACACCACTGCCTGGCCTCTATAGGTAACTGGTGGCTTTCTCCACACTCTGATCCTCAGGCAAGCTTTATTTGTTATAGAACAAACAAAATATCACCACATACCCCCTTTTTGTCTAAAATAAGAAAGGTTATAACTAATATAAGAAAAACTATATCAATGAGTAATATATATAGGCAATAAATATATCAAAAATGTCTAATCTATAAACATTTGACAAATTCAGAGAAAATGTTCCATTACCCTATTTTGATGAGTCCAAAAGGTTTTACCTAATTTACTTTTTATTATAACTTGCATTACAAAAACTATCTTTTTATGTCTCTCAGCTGTATACACTTTGCATTTCTTTAGTGAATTTCTTTTCTGAATCTGATAAGGAAAACTATAACTATAAAAAAATCTTCAACTCTATCACAAACTAATATTACCTAAGTAAGCAGGAAGTGCAAACAAATGACTTCCCAAAGGATCTTCTGTAACATTGGGACATCCATATCCAGTATACTGGCCTAGAATATTTAATAGACTTTTCTGTAAAGCCGGATATTCTAAATGGCTGTCTTACCTTGCCTTGGCAAAGTTTGATAGTCACTTTCTTTTGTGTCCTGCTCATCCAATTTGGACAGCATATTATCAGTAGTCAAGGAAAGAGCACCTTGTTAACCAGTGGTTAACTTTTGTCACAAATAAAGTAAGCTCCATATTGAGTTTCTTTGCTCTCCATCATCTTCTCTAAAGTCAATTGGTATTGCCAGGAACAGACATGTCTCATTGTCATACAAAAAGAACTTACGCTATTAAAACATCTTAATTTCCATATTCTAAAGATTTCTGAACTGTTGAAGGTGCGCTGTGTATCAAAAATATATCTGTTTGCATTGAAAACATACCTAATATGACTAAAAATTAAATTATAATGACTAACTACTAACTTGCATTTCTTTTTATTGATTTTTATTGAGCTCTACATTTTTCTCAGCTCCCCTCCCTGCTTCTCCCCATACTCCCAATTTACTCAGGAGATCTTGTAATTTTTTACTTCCCATGTAGATTAGATCTATGTAAGTCTCTCTTAGGGTCCTCATTGTTGTCTAGGTTCTCTGGGATTGTGATTTGTGGGCTGGTTTGCTTTGCTTTATGTTTAAAAACCACTTATGATTGAGTACATGTGATAGTTTCTGGGTCTGGGTTACCTCACTCAAAATGATGTTTTCTAGCTCCATCTATTTGCCTGCAAAATTCAAAATGTCCTTATTTTTTTCTGCTGTGTAGTACTCCATTGTGTAAATGTACCACATTTTCCTAATTCATTCTTTGGTCGAGGAGCATTAAGCTTGTTTCCAGGTTCTGGCTATTACAAACAATGCTGCTATGAACATAGTTGATCACATGTCCTTGTGGCATGATTGACCATCTTTTGGATATATACCCAAAAGTGGTATTTCTGGGTCTTGAGGAAAGTTGTTTCCTAATTTTCTGAGAAATCACCACATTAATATCCAAAGGGGTTATACCAGCTTGCATTCCCACAAGCAATGCAGAAGCGTTCCCTTTAAACCACAACCTCTCCAGCAAAAGTTGTCATCAGTAATTTGCATTTCCCTGATGTTTAAGGATGTTGAGCATTTCCTTAAGTGTCTTTCAGTCATTTTAAATTCCTCTGTTGAGAGTTCTCTGTTTAGGTCTGTACCCCATTTTTTATTGGATTACTTGTTCTTTAATGACCAATTTCTTGAATTCTTTGTATATTTTGGAGATCAGTCCTCTGTCTGATGTGGGGTTGGTGAAGATCTTTTCCCATTTTGTAGGCTGCTGTTTTGTCTTGTTGACTGTGTCCTTCACTTTGCAGAAGCTTTTCAGTTTCATGAGGTCACATTTATTAATTGTTTCTCTCAGTGTCCGTGCTGCTGGGGTTATATTTAGGTTTCCTGTGCCAATGCATTCAAGTGTACTTTCCAATTTCTCTTCTACGAGGTTCAGTGTGGTTGACTTTATGTTGAGGTCTTTGATACATTTGAACGTGAGTTGATAGATATGGTTCTATTTTCATTCTTCTACATGTTGATATCCAGTTATGCCAGCACCATTTGTTAAATATGCTTTCTTTTTTCCATTTAATATTTTTTGCTTCTTTGTCAAAAATCAGGTGTTCAAAGGTATGTGGATTAATATCCGGGTCTTCGAATCAGTTCCATTGGTCCTCCTGTCTGTTTTTATGACAATATCAGGCTGTTTACAGTACTGTAGCTCTGCAGTAGAGATGGAAGTCAGGGATTGTGATGCCTCCAGAAGTTGTCTTATTATACAGGATTGTTTTGGCTATCCTGGGTTTTTTGCATTTCCATATGAAGTTGAGTACCGTTCTTTCGAGGTCTGTGAAGAATTTTGCTGGGATTTTGATGGGCATTGCATTGAATCTGTAGATTGCTTTTGGTAAGATTACCATTTTTACTATGTTAACTCTACATACCCAAGAGCATGGGAGAGCTTTCCACCTTCTGGTGTCTTCTTCAATTTCTTTCTTCAGAGATTTAAAATTCTTGTCATACACATCTTCCACTCATTTGGTTAGAGTCACTCCAAGATATTTTATGCTATCTATAGCTATTGTAAAGGTTGATGTTTCTCTGATTTCTTTCTTAGCCCATTTATCATCTGTGTACAGGAGGGTTATTGATTTTTTTTAGTTAATCTTGTATCCTGCTACATTCCTGAAAATGTTTTTTGAGTTGCAGAAGTTCCTTGGTAGAATTTTTGGGATCGCTTATGTAAACCATCATATCATCAGCAAACAGTGAGAGTTTGACTTCTTCTTTTCCAATTTGTATCCCCTTGATCTCCTTTTGGTGTCTCATTGCTCTAGCTAGGACCTCAAGAACTATATTGAATAGATATAGAGAGAGTGAATTACTTTGTCTTGTTCCTGATTTCAGTGTGATCGTTCAGAGTTTCTCTCCATTTAGTTTGATGTTGGCTGTTGGCTTGCTGTATATTGCCTTTATTATGTTTAGGTATGTTCTTTGTATCCCTGCTTTCTCCAAGACCTTTATCATGAAGGGATGTTGTATTTTATCAAAAGCCTTTTCAGCATCTAATAAGATGATCATGTGGTTTTTATTTTCAGCTTGTTTATATGGTGGATTACACTGACAGATTTTCGTATGTTGAACCAGCCCTGCATCTCTGGGATGAAGCCAACTTGATCATGGTGGATGATGGTTCTGATGTGTTCTTGGATTCGATTTACTAGTATTTTATTTAGTATTTTGGCATCAATGTTCATGAGTGAGATTGGTCTGTAATTATCTTTTTTAGTAATGTCTTTCTGTGGTTTGGGTATCAGGGTAATTGTAGCCTCATAAAAAGTGTTTGGCAATGTTCCTTCTGTTTCTATTCTGTGGAAGAATTTGAGGGGTATTAGTATTAGTTCTTCTTTGAAAGTCTTGTAGAATTCTGAGCTGAAACCACCTGGTCCTGGGCTTTTTTTTTTTTTGGTTGGAAGATTTTGATAACTGCTTCTATTTCTTCAGCAGTTATAGGTCTGTTTAATTTGCTTATGTGGTCTTGATTTAATTTTGGTAAGTGATATTTATCCAGAAAGTTGTCCATTTCCTTTAAGTTTTCTAATTTTTCTCTATAATTCCTCCATGTCTGTTGTTATGCCCCCTTTTCACTTCTGATTTTGTTAATTTGGATATTCTCTCTCTGCCTTTTGGTTAGTTTGGATGAAGGTTTGCCTATTTTGTTGATTTTTCTCGAAGAACCAAGTCTATGTCTCATTGATTCATTGTATTGTGTTCTTTGTTTCTATTTTGTTGATTTCAGCTATCAATTTGATTATTTCCTACCATCTAGTTCTCTTGGGTGAGTTTGCTTCTTTTTGTTCTAGAGTTTTCAAATGTTCTGTTAATTCACTTGTGTGGGATTTTTTTTTTCATCTTCTTTATGTAGGCATTTAGTGCTATGAACTTTCCTCTTAACACTGCTTTCATTGTGTACCATAAATTTGGGTATGTTGTCAGGTCATTTTCATTGAATTTTAGGAAGTCTTTAATTTCTCCCTTTATTTCTTTTTTGACTCATTGATGATTCAGGTGAGCATTATTTAATTTCCATGTGTTTGTGGGCTTTCTGGAATTAGTATTGCTGTTGAATTCTAGTTTTAAACCATGGTGATCTTATAAGATACAAGGGGTTGTTCCAATTATTTTGCATTTGTTAAGGTTTGTTTTGTTACCAAGTATGTGGTCAATTTTTAGAAGGTTCCATGAGCTGCTGAGAAGAAGTTATATTCTTTTATGTTTGGATGGAATATTCTACAGATGTCTGTTAAGTCCATTTGAGTCATAAGATCTTTTAGATCTCTTATTTCTCTGTTCATTTTTTGTCTGACTTACCAGTCCAGTGGTGAGAGGGGAGTGTTGAAGTCTCCCGCTATTAGTGTGTGGGACTTAATGTCTGATTTAAGCTTTAAAAGTGTTTCTTTTACATATGAGGGTGCCCTTGATTTGTGGCATAGATGTTCAGTATTGAGATTTCCTCTTGATGAATTTTTCCTGTGACTAATATGAAATGTCTTTCTTTGTCTCTTTTGATTGATTTTAGTTAAGTCTGTTTTGTTATATATTAGGATAGCTACACCAGCTTGTTTCTTAGGTCCATTTGATTGGATATTTTTTCCCAACCCTTTACTTTGAGACAATGTCTGTCTTTGAGGTTAAGGTGTATTTCTTGTATGCAGCAAAAGAATGGATTCTGTTTTTGTATCCAATTTGTTAGCCTGTGCCTTTTTATAGTTGAGTTGAGTCCATTTGTATTAAGGAACATTCATGACCAATGATTGCTATCTCCTGTTAATTTAGTTTTCATTGTTGGTGACGTTAATTTGTGCATTTTTCCCTTCTTTGGGATTTGCTGCTATAAGACCCTCAATTGTCTGTGTTTTTGTTGATGTAGGCAACTTCCTTGGGATGGAGTTTTCCTTCTAATATTTTGTGTAGGGCTGGGTTTATGGCTAGGTATTGGTTAAATCTCATTTTGTCATGGAATATCTTGTTTTGTCCATGGTGATTGAAAGTTTTGCTGGGCATAGTAGTCTGGGATGGCATCCTTGGTCGCTTAATGTGTGCATAATGCTTGACCATAATCTTCTGGCTTTCATTGTCTCCAGTGAAAAGTCAGGTATAATTCTGATAGGTCTGCCTTTATATGTTCCTTGGCCTTTTTCCTTTGCAGCTCTTAATATTCTTTCTTTATTCTGTATGTTTAGTGTTTTGATTATTATGTGTCATGGGGAATTTTTTTGATCCAGTCTATTTGGTGTTCTGTAAGCTTCTTGTATCTTCATAGGCATATCTTTCTTTAGGTTGGGAACGTTTTCTGCTATGATTTTGTTCAACATATTTTCTGTGCTTTTGAGTTGAACTTCTCCTTCTTCTACACCTATTATTCTTAGGTTTGGCCTTTTCAGGGTGTCCCACATTTCCTGGATATTTTGGGTTAATCTTTTGTCAGATTTAATGTTTTCTTTGATTTATGAATCTATTTCTTCTATTGTATCTTCAGCATTTTGTTCAGCTTTTTTTCCTGACCATTACTAATAACAATTTGTAACCAACCATCCTAAATGATGTCAAATAACCATAACCCACTGTACAACCAAAAACCACCAACCCTACCTCTTGGGAATGTGGGAGTCATGTTCCTCTGTCTGGGGGCGATGACATCTTTAGGGGATCCTGAAAAGAAAAATTTTGGGTTAATCATCAAGTCCTGGGAGAGGTAGCTGTATATCATTTGTTGTCCAGTACTTGCATAATAGGAAAGTGCAGGACTTGTCCCAAGTCCTGGCTTGAGTAGTCTGTTAGGCTGGATCACCTCAGCTAGCCACTTTGAAATTGTCCTGAGCAGTTTGTAGTCCAAAGCCGGTCTTTAGGTGGTGTTTTTCAATTTAGTGGTGGTATCATCATCCTGGTGGTATCATTGTTGTGGGACCCCATCTTCCTTTTGGAGACTTCAAAGGTTGCTATTAGCCATGGTCATGGTTCACTGCAGAAAACTTAAACATTTTAAGTGTCATATGCAGCAGATCTCAAAAAGTTTAAAGGATTAATATTTGTTATGTACATCCAGAGTACAAAACTTAATTCCTAGTTTTCTGATAGAGACTCTAACAAGAAATCATTTAAAGAAAGATAGATGAAGCCTTTTCTCTAGTAAAGTTAGTTAGTACTCTATATGACCAATAATGTCATGACAAAAAATTAATATATATTGGGAATTGTGAGATAATATTTGTATCTTAAGAAAAATGTTAAAGAATCTAAATAAAACCAAAGGATTATGAGATTAGTGTCAATAAAATAGTCCCTAAATTTTGGTTTATCTTCTGTTTCTTATCAGGTGGTCTTTCTGACATGAGACAGAGATTTTAGATTTTACTTTAACAAGCATGCTTGGGTTTAGAGAAGGAGAGAGCCACACTCCAACTATAGAGCCAGCTTTAATTTTAAATTGAACTGTGACTACAAAAGACCATTTGCATTATATGCCTATAGAGAAAGTAAAATCCTTTCTCATTAGCATTTAGAAAATTCTAAGTTAATAAAGCATTTTGTGCAATCTATTTCTAAGGGTCTTTATTGCCCCTTTCTATTTGTTTAGTATATCCTTTAGAGTTTGATTTGATCTTTCTATAAGTGCTTGTCCTGTAGGATTGTATGATATACCTGTAATATGCTTTATATTGTAGTAAGCAAAAAGCTGTTTCATTTTACTAGAGATATATGCTGGAGTATTGTCAGTCCATGATGGCCATAACTTTCTAGCAAATGTGTGATTACAGAATCAGCCTTTTCTGAAATCAAAGCAGCCACCCATTGAAATTCTAAGTAGGTATCAATGGTGTGGTGTACATGTTTTAATTTTGCAGATTCTATAAACTGTAACAAATCCACCTGCCATATTTCATTCTTTTGAGAAACCTTTGGGTTACTTCCTGCAGGTAGTGGAGTTTGGTTGTATAAAGAACAAATAGGACATTTCCTTATAACTTCCTTGGCTAGTTGCCAAGTGATGGAAAAAATCTTTTTTTAAAAACCTTTGCTATTGACATGATGTTTTATGAAATTCTGAAGACTCCAGCACATTTTCTATCAATAGTTGATCAATTTCTTCATTACCTTGTGCTAGAGGGCCTGGCAGACCCATATGGGATCAGATTTATGTTTTACATATATGGGATGATTCCTACTCCTGATTATTTCTTGGAACTGAGTAAATAATGAAATCAATTCTGTATCATCTGGTATAAATTCAGTAGATTCACTATGCAAAACAATCCTTTCTTCATATTACAAATCAGTGCTATGTTAAGAGATTCCATAAAATTCATTAATACCATAAGAATAGCATATAATTCTGACTTTTGGACAGAGCCATAAGGGCTTTGAGCCACTCTACTTAAATTTTTCTGATTTCAACCTGCCTTTCCTGATTTATTTGCATAGGTATAAATGTGGGGATTCCAAATATTGGTGTTCCCCTTATAATGTGAGAAAGGATCAAGTTAGTTCTCTTTGAAAAATTGAATTCTCTTGCTTTTGGGATATTTGATGTTAGCATATCCCCAAAAATTGCTGCAAGCTCTTTGCCAAGGTTCACTTTCTTCCCATAATTTGTCAGTCATCATTATTAAGAGGTACTACAATTTCTGCTGGGTCTATTCTTGCTAACTGATGAAGTTTCAATTTTTCTTTTAGAATCAACTCAAAGACCTTTTCCAGGTAAGATTTTAATTCTTTTACTCTGTTTATATGGTAAAACAATCCCTTCTAAGATAACTTCTTCCCTCTGCATTACTATTCCTTTAAGAGAATGCTTATAGAGTAAAATAACCAAAATGCAATCAAGCTTTAGATATAAATGATTCAGACCTGCAACCTCTAATTTCTTTTCTGCCAAAGTTAATTCTCTCTCAGATTCAGTGAATAATTCTCTTGAACTATGTAACTCCTTGTCATCTAAGATTTTCAACAAATTACTCAGTTTATTATTTTTATCCCAATAGTGGGCCATAGATTGGAAATTCTTCTAGCAATATTTAGAAGTCATTAAGAGTCTGTAATCGATCTCTCCTAATTTGCAACTTTGGGGGTCTAAATATTTTTGTAGACCTATTTTATATCCTAAATAATTAATAGAATTTCCTCTTTGTATTTTCAGAACAATTTGTAATCCCCGACAAGGCAAAATTTTCTTTACTTCTTCAAACATTCTTTCTCAAGTATCTACATTTGAATCAGTTAGTAAGAAGTTGTCCATATAATGGTAAACTATAGATTCAGTAAATTGCCTGTGAATCATTTCCAATGGCTGTCTTACAGAAGTTGACACAGGGTAGGGATATTTAACATTCCCTGTGGGAGACTCTTCCGTTGATATCTCTTAACAGGCATCGTGAAGGCAAATTTCTCTCTCTCTTTTTCTTATAAAAGTGTAGGGAATAAGCTATACTTTAATTCAATAACCATAAGAGGCCATCCTTTAGGTAACAGAGAAGGCAAAGGAATTTTAGACTGTAGAGAGTCCATTGGCTGACTCACCTTATTAACAGCTCTTAGATCTGTTACCATTCTCCATTTTCCAGATTTCTTTTTAACAAATATAACAGAGTTCCAATGGCTGGTTGATTCTCCAATATGCTGAAGATTTAGCTGCTCCAATACCAGCTGTTCTAAAGCCTGAAGTTTCTCTATCATTAAAGGTCAAAGCTTAACCTATACATGTTTGTCCTTCAACCATTTTAAAGGTAGGGCTGTTGGTTTCTTTGGAAGATCAGCAGCTGTTGTGTCTTGTTCTCATACAACCTGAATGATCAGTCTCTGTTCATTATAATATCTTCTAATATTTTCCCAAAAACATATGTTAATTTATGGTTTGTTTCTGACATTGGAGGAAGCTTAATCTGAGTCTTCCACTGCTATAACAAATCACATACCCATAAGTTCATTGTTATGTTAGGCATATATGGCTTTAATTTTCCTCTCTGTCTTTCTGGTCCTATACATTCAACCCATCTCATGCTCTGTTTTACTTGAGATAACATTCCAATGCCTAAGAGCTGAACATTTACCTCCTGAAGAGGACAATTTAGATGCCAAGATTCTGGTGCATCTCTTGTTACATCTGCATCTATGTCTACAAGATCCTCAATAACAATGTTATTTATTCATATTATTAATTTTGGTTTTTGTTCAATTATAGGAGTTTGCTAAAATATTTGCTTTATGGTTTCTCATGATTTTTTTTCTCTGTTCTATAGCCTTTCTATCATCCAGAGCAGTTTGGTTTTGTACAATTGGTAGTAGATTATTTAATTGCTCTGGGAAGGAGTTTCCTGCACAATGACAGGAAATGACTAAACCAACATTGTTAGAGATAAACTAAGGATTATCAAACCAAAAATATAGATTATCATAATGATGCTTAACATATCATTAGCCAATCCCAGTTGCTACAATTTTAAATCAATCAAAAGGCACAGACTGACTTACTAGATCAAGAAACAAAATCCATCTGTTGTCTACAAAAAAATATTAAAGATAGGCACAACCTCAAAGTAAAACCATAAATAAAAGTACTCCAATCAAATGGGAACAAGGAGCAAGTGACTGTCACTATCCTAATAGCTGACAAATCAGTCTTCAAACTAAAAAAGAAGGAGTAAGCTTCATTCTATTCAAGGGAGCAGTTGCCCAAGAAAACATTACTACCCTAAACATACTAGCATCAAACTCTAGTGTACCCAATTTCATAAAAAAAGTATAGTACTAAATTTAAAGACACAGATTAGCATCAATCTATTAAGAGTATATGATTTAATACCCTACTTTCTCCAAAAGATGGATCATCTGGACAAAAACTAAATAGAAAAACATCAGAATTAGCTGACATCATAAATCAAATAAATTTAACAGATACCTATAGAATAGTCCACCAAAATATTAAAGAATACATATCCTACTCAGCAGCACACAGAAACTTCTCTAAGAGACCTCACTCTGAGAAACAAGACAAATCTTAAATTTTTTTTAAAAGATTGAAATAACTCCTTGTGTCCTATTTGACCACAACACAATAGAATTTAAAACTGTCATCAAACTAACCCCCAGTGAACAGACAAGATTATGGAAATTACACAAGTTATTACTTAATGATGAATGGGTCAAAGAAAAAAATCAAGAAAGAAGCTAAAAAAATTCCTGGAGCTAAATGAAAAGATAATGTAAATATACCTCAGGGACACATTAGTCTACAAAAGAAATTAGAAGCTCTAAGTATCTATATAAAAAAAAATCACAAGAAGAACAAATAAATAACTTAATGATACAGCTAAACAATTTGGAAAAGGAAGAACAAACCAAGTCCAGGCCCAGAGAGTGGCACAAAATAATTACTGTTAGAGCAGAAATTAATAAAATATAAATAAAAAATCAATACTGAGAATCAGTGAATCTAAGAACCTGTTCATTGAGAAGATAAAAAAGATTAACAAAGCTTTGGCCCAACAAACAAAAAGAAAGAGAAGACCCAAACTAACACAGTCTGAAATAAATAGGGAAGCACTACAAGACAACAAAAAAAAATTCAGACTGTTACAAGAGAATATTTTTAAAACCTGTACTTTATTACACTGGAGAACCCAAAAGAAAGGGACTAATTTCTAGATTCAGCTAAACTACCGAAATTAAACCAATAAGTCAACAATATTAGCAGACCCATAGCAAATGAGATTGAAATAGCAATAAAAAGACTTCCAGCTTTTAAAAAAGAATCCAGGTAAAGAAGAATTTTCATCAGAATTCTATCAGATGCTTAAGGAAGATCCACAGTTAATTCATCTTAAATTATTTCTAAGAGAAAAGAAAAAAGAAAAAGAAAAAAGAAAGAAAGAAACAGAGGAGTACTCCCAAACTCCTTTTATGAAGTCAGTCAACTCTAAACCCCAAACCAGAGCCCACCTATTCAAATGGAACCATTCTGGAAAATGGAAAAAGCAAGCTTTAGTCAACACTTGCTTGCTTACACACATATGCACACATGCATATGCACACACACACAAAAAAAAAAAAAGAAGAGAAGGAAGGTCACTTTCCCCAATAAGCACAGACTCAAAATTATTCAACAGAGAGTTGACTTAAGAGGTAAGTGCACAGCCACGGGGTGGGAGGGGAGGCCCCACTCTCTAGGACCTCCACAGTGCGACAAAACCCAGGGCCCCTCCCCCAAGTCCCTCAGCTTTTCTAGCCAGCCAGCAGGGGGTTTCCAGCAGCTAGACTCCCCCAAAATCCAAACCCATCCAATGGATCCCCCAAGCTACTAGCCACACCCTGCCTAAGAGCTGAGAGCTTGCTATGATACTGAGGGGGCCAGGAGCTTGCTACAACACTGAGGGGATTAAGAGGGAGCACCGAGAGAGCAAAGCAGGAGAGAAGACCAAGAGAGCAGGAGTATAGAGACCTCAGAGGCTTTCTGAGACAGACATTGACAGTACAGGGAAGAACAAGATAAACTCCCAAACATTCAGTCAGCCACTGCAAGGATTGGACCAAGGCACAAAGACACTGCCGGCCTCATTTGAAGGAAGAGATGGGTAGGCGCCAATGCAAGAATTCCTCCAACAACCTAAAAAGCAACATGGTAACACCAGAACCCAGCAGACACACAACAGGAAGACTTGATCATCCTAACCCAGAAGACGAAGAAGAAAAAGACTTTAAACATAACTTTATGAAAATGATTGAGACCTTTAAAGAGGAAATGAAAAACTCCTTTAAAGAAATAGACTCAATGCAATCCCATCAAAATCCCAACATAATTCTTCACAGACATTGAGAGAACAATAATCAACTTCATATGGAAAAGCAAAAAACCCAAGATAGCCAAAACAATCCTATACAATAAAGTAACTTCCAGAGGCATCACCATCCCTGACTTCAAGCTCTATTACAGAGGTACAGTAATAAAAACAACTTGGTATTGGCATAAAAGGAGACGTTGACCAATGGAATCAAATCAAAGGCTCGAATACTAATTCACATACCAATGAAAACCTGATTTTTGACAAAGAAGCTAAAATTATACAATGGAAGAATGAAAGCATCTTTAACAAATGGTGCTGGCATAACTGGATGTCAACCTGCAGGAGGATGAAAATAGATCCTTATCTATCACCATGCACAAAACGCAAGTCCAAATGGATTAAAGACCTTGATATAAATCCGACCACACTGAACCTGATAGAAGAGAAAGTGGGAAGTAGCCTGCAATACATGGGCACAGGAGACCACTTCCTATGTAAAACCCCAGTGGCACAGACAATAAGAGCAACAATGAATAAATGGGACCTCCTGAAACTGAGAAGCTTCTGTAAAGCAAAGGACACAGTCAATTAGACAAAAAGGTAGCCTACAGAATGGGAAAAGATCTTCACCAACCCCACATCAGACAAAGGACTGATCTTCAAAATATATAAAGAGCTCAAGAAATTAGATATTAAAATTATAAACAACCCAATTTAAAAAATGGAGTACAGAACTAAACAAAGAATTCTTAACAGACGAACCTCAAATGGCCAAAAGATACTTAAGAAATTGTTGAACGTCCTTAACTATCAAGGAAATGCAAATCAAAAGAACTCTGAGATACTATCTTAAACCTGTCAGAATGGCTAAGATTAAAAACACTAATGATAGGTTATGCTGGAGAGGATGTGGAATAAGGGGAGCACTCATTCATTGCTGGTAGGAATGCAAACTTGTACAACCACTTTGGAAATCAGTATGGTGGATTCTCAGGAAATTGGGAATAAATCTACCTCAGGATCCAGCAATACCATGCTTGGGCATATACCCAAATGATGCCCAATCATATTACAAAAGCATTTGTTCAGCTATGTTCATAGCAGCATTATTTGTAATAGCCAAAACATGAAAACAATATAGATTCCCCTCATCTAAAGAATGGATAAAGAAAGTGTGGCACATTTACACATTAGAGTAAAAAACAGTACACTCAGCAGTAAAAAAAAAAAAAAAAAATGACATCTTGAATTTTGCACGCAAATGGATGGAATTAGAAAACACTATCCTGAGTGAAGTAACCCAGACCCAAAAAGATGAATATGGTATGTACTCACTTGTAAATGCATACTAGCTATAAACAAAGGACATTGAGCCTATATCTCATAATCCTAGGGAGGTTAAGTAATAAAGTAAACCCAAAGAAAAATATATTGTTCTCTCGATGTCTGTGAAGAATAGACCCACCTGGAAATTGGAAACAGACAAGATTGCCTGACAAAATTGGAAGCCGGGGGGTGTGTGGGAGAAGGGACGGTAAAAGGGGAAGAGGAGGAGAGAAGGGTAGAGTTAAGGAGAACTTGAGGGAATGGGATAGTCGAGATGGAGGAAGGACAGAAATGAGAGAAAGGAAAGCGGTATCTTGATTGAGGGAGCCATTATAGGGTTATCAGAAAACAGGCTCTAGAGAAATTCCCAGGAATTCACAAAGAGGACCCCACCTAAGACCCTAAGCAATAGAGGAAAGGAGACCCGATCTTGACTAGCCCTGTAGTCAGACTGATGAATATCTTAAATATCACCATAGAACCTTCATCCAGCAACTGATGGAAACAGAGGCAGAGACCCACATCATAGCACTGTACTGAGCTCCCAAAGTCCAGTTGAAGAGTGGAAGGAATGAGAATATGAGCAAAAAGGTCAAGACCATGATAGATTCATCCACTGAAATAGTTTACCTAAGTTAATAGGAGCTCATCAACTCCAGCCGGACTGGGAAGAAACAAGCATAGGACCAAACTAGTCCCTCTGAATGTGGTTGACAGTTGTATGGCTGGGGCAGACTGAGGGCCACTGGCAGTGGCACCAGGATTTATCTCTACTGCATGTACTGGCTTTTTGAGATCCTTTTCTCTTTGGATGGATACCTTGCTCAGCTTAGATGTAGTAGGGAGGGCCTTGGACCTTCCACAAAGCAATGTGCCTTACCCTCCCTGAGGATTAGATGTGGGTAGGGTGGGAGTGTGTGTGGAGGGAATGGGAGGAGGGGAGGGAGTGGGAACTTGGATTGGTATTTTTTTAAAAATTCTAATAAATTAAATATATATATAAACAAAAAATCAACAGAATACTTGCAAGAAGAATACAGACATATATCAAAAAGATAACACACCATGATCAAGTTTGCTTTATTCCAGAAATTCAGACATGGTTAAAATAAGTCACCATAACAAAAAATATCATACATCAATATAAAATACATGTAGTAAACCATATAAATAGTCTTAAAGACAAAAAAATCACATGATCATCTCAATAGATTCATAAAAAGCCTTTAACAAAATTTAACATCTCTTCATGATAAAAGTCCTAGAAAATGTAGGGCTAGAGGAAACATAACTCAATACAGTAATCCACAACCAGCATAATCATTAAAAAAGAAAAGTTTGAAGCAATCCCATTGAAATTAAGAAAGGAACAAGGATTTCCAATATCCCCACTCCCTTTCAATATTTTTCTCAAAACACTAGCTGGAGAATTAAGGCAAGAGAAGAAAATTAAAAGGATACAAACCTGGAAAGAAGTCAAACTATCCCTATTTGCAGATGACATGATACTATACACTAAAAATTTCAAAATTCTTCCAGAAAACATGTAGGAATATTAAACAAATCCAGTCATGTTGTACGACACAAACTCAGCTTGCACAAATCTAAAGCTTTCCTTTTCATCACCAACAAACATACAGAGAAGGAGATCATGGACACACTCATTCAAAATAGGCTCAAAGAAAAGAAAATATCTAGAAAGAAACCTAACTAAAGGAGTGAAGGACTGCTACAAGGAAACATTAGACTGCTGAGGAAGGAATCACAGGCACTAGAAAAGGGAAAGGAATCCTATGCTCATGGATTGGTAGAGGTAATATTGTGAAGATAACCGTAGTATCAAAACTTATTTACAAATTCAATGCAGCAATCTCAATCAAAATTCCTAATTCATTTATCACCAAAATAAAGAAATTGTCCTAAAATTCATATGGAACCACAAATGACCCGAAATAGCTAAAACAATCCTGAATAAAAGAACAATTCTAGAGGGATTACCATTCTAGATATGAAGATATATTGCAGAGCCACAGTAATAAAAAAACAATATGGTACTGGCACAAAAATAGACATGAGGACCAGTGGGAAAACAACTGAAGACCCAAACATGAGTTCACATAACTTCAGACCGCTGTTATTTGACAAAGATGCCAAAAACTTAAACTGGAGGAATAAAACCATCTTCAAGAAATGTTGCTGGAAACTGCGTGTTCACATGCAGAAGAATGAAATTAAACCCAATCTGTCACCTTGCACAAAAACTAATGCCAAACTGATCAAAGACCTAAATGAGAAAAATGAAACAGTGAAATTGTTAAAGAAAACATAGCCAGTGCCCTATCAGATATAGGTATACAGAAGGACTTTCTGAAGAGGACTCCATTTGCCCAAGAATTAAGGCCAACGACTGCCAAGTGGGACCTCATAAAATAAAAAGCTCCTGCAGAGCTAAAAAAGAAATCACCTGGCTGAAGACAAAGCCTACAGAGTGGAAGAGAATCTTTCCCAGCTGTACACCTGACAGTGTAAGAAGTCCATAATATATAAAGAACTCGGAAACAAGAATTAAACAAATGACACATTCAAAAACAATGACCTGGGACATAAACAGAGGGTTCTCGGAAGAAAAAGAAAAGATTAGAAAATATCTCAAAAAATGTTCATTGGCCCTTATTCTTTAGGGAAATGCAAATCAAAATAACTGATGTTGCATTTTACACCAGTTAGAATGGCAACAACGAAGATAAAAAAAAAGTGACAAATGTTGGAGGAGGTGTGAGGAAAAGGGAACACTCATTCTTGGTGCAGCTACAGTGGAGATCAGTGTAAATAATGCTCAAAAAGCTAAAAGTAAATCTATTATACGACCCAGCTATAGCACTTCTTGGAGATTGTACTCCACACTCTTGCTCAACCATGTTCATTGATGCTCTATTCATAATACAGGAAATAGAAACAACCTAAATAAAAACGTGGCACATATACAATAAGGAAGATGATTCACCTGTAAATAAAAATGAAATCATGAACTTTGCAGGTAAATGGGAGTAGAAAATCATATTGAGGGAGGTAATCCAGATCTAGAAAGACAAACGTCACATGTTCTGTCATAGGATGCTCCTACTTATAAATTTTCAGATATGGGTACGTTACTTGAAGTAACTGCATAAACCATAAGTATAAAAAGGAATCATTGCCTGGTTGGGGGTTGGGGGGGAGCCATTCAAATAGTATTGTGTAAGTGATCAGATTGGGGAAGTGGAAAAGGGAGCATTAACTAGGGAGGGGAGGGAAATATTGAAAAGAGAGAAAGGTAAAAACAGTAAGGATATCTGAAAAAGTCATAAGAAGTCATATGATTATCTATCTACTTAAGACACCTGTAAGAAGTTGGCTTATAAATATATACGTGCAGTTCAAATGAAATTTTCCCATGTGGACTGACCATGTTCCCTCCAAGAGCCATAGACAACTTAAGGAAACCCAGACACCACGAATAAGAATCCCTGTTTTGAGTTGTTGGTCAGTGTTGTCTAAGAGACTCCCAAAACATACAGGTTATTGTTATTGCCTTCATGGTCCCCAGATGAAGGTAAGCCCCTATTGCTCAAGACACCATGCACTTCAGATGCATGCCCCAGGGACCCTGAACTGGAACTGACCTGAGTTTCTCCTTGCTGAGGACTAACTTTCATGGTACCAGGAGTTGCCTTGCAAGCCTACAAAGGAGGGAAGCCACCAACAGTCCTACCGGCTGTGACGCCTATTAACTGCAGCGAGACTTATGTGGCACAATAGCCCTAAGGGTGCAGCAGTGTTGTGCAGAGCTTGGCGCTAACCACCAACTCTTGAACTGGACAGGGCCTGCACAGGTTTAAGTCAGGCAGAGTCCCAGGAGCTGAGAGTGGGAAATGGACACCAGCTCCCACCCTTACCCAAGAGCTATCTCTAGCTCGCATCCTCTTGCAAGGGAAACATTAGTTTTCGCCAATTGAGTCTCACTGGGAAAATTAACCACACTTCTCGGCCCATGCCCATGCCTAGAAGTAGATGGCCAACACAAAATTCAGGGGTAGTTTTGTGTACTTTTTGTCTCTTATCACTTTGTTTGACTTTTTGTCTTACTGGCTTTTTCTTGTATATTATGATTTCCAATTTTGTATTTCTATTTTTTTGTTTTACTTTTGTCTCTGTCTCTTGTGCTTTCTTTGATACTTTTTATTCCATTTTTCTCACTTTTTTGTTTGATTGTTTGCTTTTCAAAGAGAAAGGTAAAGGTGTGGAGTTGGGCAGGTGGGGAAGGAAAACAATGATCACAATATACTGTATAAAAATATTTTCAATAAAAAAGAATTCACAAATGAAGCTTCCCAATGCTTTTGTTGTTGTTTCTTAAATTTCTATCCAATTAAAAAACCATACTTTGTAAGGCTAAATATTTTTTTAAAATCCACAGATTTCTGGCCATGCCACCAAATAAACCATACTTTGACAGTGAACGCCAAGGCCCTTGTTCCGCCGCCAGTCTCACTGGCTCTCCATATGCTCTCCATGCCAACCCTCATGGCCCAAGCCGAGCCCTGGTCCCAGCTGTCCCGTCTGCTGCGTTAGTTACAATCCCACACTAAGGTACACTCTCTGACATCATGTAAGGGGAGTCAGTAGGCTGGATTTTAAGAGAGGATAGCTTTATGGTGCTATCAAATCTTTAAAACATCTAAAGTTAACTAACCTAAAATAGCAAACCTCTTGTTCCCCCTCTGTCCTTATATTTACCACTTTTATTTGACAATAGTCTGCTGGCATTGTTTGTTACTAACGATTCCTCACCTCTGGATAAAGATGGAAGCGTTTCACTGTATTGATTACCAGGGGATATTCAGTTAGCCTGTCATTCATGATCATCCACAGTCCTTCCAGAAATGAAGGCGCTTCAATGATGGTCTTGAAGTAGGAATAATAAAGTCCCTTTTAAGAAAGACACACCCTGTCAATGTCAATAAAACCTTAAGTTGTTTATAGAACATTTTTAAAACAACTTTTTTAGATCATCTTTCTTCTGTTAAAAAAAAAAAGTCATGAAGAAGACTTCGTAATGGCTCCTTGCTGCTAACACTCTCAGACTAAAAAGCATGTATCTTTGGGCTCCTTCTCTATGATTCTTTCTACTTTTCTGAAGGTCTGAGATTATTCAAATTAGATGAATGGTTGCAGGCAGCATGGGCGGTGCTTTAAGATATGCATCTAGCCAGTATACTTTAAACTTAACTAAATCTGTTTTTCCCATACACTTAGAAGTTGGCATATAATAAATTCTATCAAAAACAGAGGTGTCTTCATGTCGAAGTGCAACCCCACATTTGGAAAGGAACGACACTTTTATTAACTAGTAATGCATGCTCGTCAGCATCTGGTGACTGGTCCAGCTCACCTCAGAGCTGCAGCTGGTGCTTGGAAATAATGCCTTTGAGATATTCAAGAGCCACACAAACATTAGTGATATATTCAATCCCTGAACCTAAGCCCCGAATGAATCCTCTGGTGCTTCTAGAGGAATTGGGGGGAAATGAAAAGCAGCACCATCATCTGTAGTGTACTGACCAACTCACACACGGAGCGCAGAAAGGCAATGGGAGTCACCCAAAACCCATTCAGTTCCTGCTAAATCTCTCCCTTATTGTTCCACTATCCTTACAGCACAGCTTAGTTAGAAGAAAGAACCGAACCATTTCCGTGCGGAAGGTCATCTCCCGTTCCAAAGATGAGAGGTGAGAAAAATGACGGTCATTTTCAAAAAGCGTTATTAAGTGTATCCTAGGGGAAAAGAAACATATGATAATAATGAGAATGGGCTTCAGAACCAGCCCTAAAACAGTTTCAGAACTCAGAAAGCCATACGATGAAAACAAGTTTTATAACAAATGCTGAGGTAATGTTACAGTTTACTGATGTAGTTACTTGTATATTCTTGAGCATTTATTATTCATCATCGCACACACTCCACGCTGCTTGACTCCACTCTTCCATGTGCATGCACATCTCCTATTGTACACGCACCGTTCCTATGGTGCCCAACGATCTTCTTCCACACCCAGCTCCTTAGGAGCACAGGAAGAGCTGGGCAGTTGGCGCACGCCTTTAATCCCAGCACTCGGGAGGCAGAGGCAGGCGGATCTCTGTGAGTTTGAGGTCAGCCTGGTCTACAGAGTGAGTTCCAGGACAGCCAAGGACACACAGAGAAACTCTGTCTCAAAAAATTAAAAACCAGAAAGGACTGTGGTTTTTTGGTTTTGTTTTTTTTTTTTTTTTCATGTTGCAGGAGTGATTCAGAAGGGCTGGGAAATATGTTTTTAACCACTGAAAAGCACTTTTAATATAGTTTATATAAAATCACTTTTAAATAAAGTAATTTTAAAAGAAGTGTGAATCCATACAAAGAATGGCCTTTTAAGTCCCCCAGAGGCCTATACTTGAAGGTTCACAGCAGTGAAACTCAGCAGCCATTGCTAGTGACCAAAGAGTGTACATGGTGAAATTAGTCACAGTCAGGGAACGCACTGCCTCGGTTTATAAAAACTTCCCAACAAAAATACAAAGTCCGTGTAGCAACATAGTTTCTGCCCTGGATTCACATGCAGGTCATATGCCAGAAAACCAACAGTGTAGAGGAATGGCTCTTCCAGCCTCAGGGCTCACAGCAAAATTGTTAGGCAGATGGGAAGGCAGAGAAACACTCGCCAGGAAACCTTACATCTACGAAACGTTAGCTCAGGTAGAAATGAAAATATTCCAGATGAAATTTTCAGGTTTTTTAACACATGATTTAAAAAATAATTTTTTTAAAAAAAAATCTTTTTTTTTTTTTAAAAGAGCATGCCAGGGAACACAGACTGCAGACTCAGAGCACTTCTGCCACAGCACTGCGGGGAAAGGCTTGTTTGCTCGAGGCAGGATCTCACTATGCCTCTCAGGCTGCCCTCAAACCCATAATCCTGCCACCTCGGTCTCTAAGTGCTGGAACTACAGACATGCACCACCATTTCCAGTTCAGAAAAAAAAAAGTGAACTTTATCTCCTTTTCTGAGTTTTAGATTGCAGGCATTCCTAAGGCTTTAGCTCTAAACTTATGTCAACAATAACGTACAGGTATTGCAGGAAAGCAAAGGCTTTAGGTGAGATAAACTGAAAAGCCTTTTGGGGGTGGGAGATATTTAAAGAAACAGAGGGGTGAGTCTTTGGTCAAGCGAAAGAACAATTAATTTGTGGGGCTGGCGAGAAGACTCAGAAGGTAAGATGATCAGCACTCACTGGGCAGCTCACAACCACGCCTGACTCCAGCCCCAGGGAATCTGATGCCCTCATCTGGCCCCTCTGAGAACACACGCGGTGTACAAGCATACATACAGACAAAACACCTGCACACATAAATTTTTTTACTAGCTCCCAGGGAATCTGCATTGTAAATGATGCTGTGCACATGAACTTTATACAGAAGTTACGCATAGGTGCCAATTGACACAGGTATAGACGTCTTGTTTTGCTATTTACAAGTAGCAGTGCCAAAATTTAACCCACATATTTCTATGTATTTTAAGCTGAGACAAAAATCTTACCAGTGCAAAATCCCCACAAAGGCAGCTGGAAAAGAAAAAAGAGAAATAATTTAAAAATCATTGTATTGCTAAATGTCTTTAAAATAAGCACTTAGCACTTCAAATGCACACCTAAAGTAAGAGCTCACTGAGCTAGACAGTCAGCTGTTTCTGTCTGCTTGAGCCAGGAAAGCAGCCCCGAAAGATGTAAAGTAAACTGAGCCATGCTCCCTCTGCCAGTGGGGAGGACCCGGAAGTTTTACATACCCCTTTTTAAGAGTGATGAAGTGGGGGGCTTGGTCTTTTTGTGACTTTTCAGTGCGAATGTCTATTGTTTCTTATTCTCTCCTCCCTTTATATGAAGTGTTTTTTAAAGCGTGTACACTATGCCCAGGTAAGATTCTTCCGTAAAACACTCTGGCCTGCATAATCCAGCCTAGAACACTGTCCCTTGCACTCTTGAGTGATCATTAAATGCAGAAAATCCCTTGTTCAGCCATGCCTTTGAAAGCTAAGTTGTACTAGTCAGGCCCTGATGAACTGCCAGCTCCTGAAGAGAACCTGGATCTAGGCACCGTCAAGGGTCCACATGAGCCCCATGCACGAGGCTAACAGAGGATGAAGAACAGGTCCAGTTCCATGCTACTCTAGTTTTGCAGCTTTCTGCAGAGCTCCAAACACAGTGACCAGGAGATGGATCTGGGAGCGAGGAGGCGAACAGAACAAGTTAAATGCCACAAAGCCCCTACTTCTTCCATCAGCTCTTCCTAAATGAGTGCCCTTTCATCACAATAAGCTTACACTCATTTCCAAAGTTTTGAATGTTGGTTTTAGTAATTCCCCAGGTCTTTGCTGACAGGTAGGCGGTAACTCACTCAGCCACTGCAGTAGTCGCACAGAGACTTATCCATGCCTTCACACAGAGAGTTCAGATGCCTCACACCCATCACTGAGTTGGAAGCTTATGCCAAGAGCATCCTCCTCCTATTCTTCATGCCTTTCTTTTCATCCTAACTTTGTTTCCACACCATGCTGTCTTACTGCTAAGACAGGTAACCTGCCACCCTGTCAGCATCACACACACACACACACACACACACACACACACACACACACACAGTTCCCACCTCTACACGGCCATAAATCAGCCCTTTGCTACAAGTCAAGTTCCACCATTTTCTAAAAGTTCTCTCTCTCTCTCCCTGAGCTGCATTCGCCTTCCATTCTAAAGTATTAACTGTCTCTCCTGAGCACAGCTAATAAAGTTATTATTCAGTTAATAAAGCCACCCATGATTTCCTTAGCCACTCATGGGTAATCATGTGCCACACCTCAGTACATTGGAGCTTGGAGTTCAGAAAACAGCCCTTATTGATTGTGGATGTGGCACGGGTCTGTTGGCACAGACAGCAGATGGAAATCCAAATACGAATTTCAATTATTCCTCAATTATTGTTAACACTTCAATGTGACAACTCATTTTTACCTCAGCAGTCAAATAGCATATGGTGGGAAGAGGCGGCAGTAACCTGTATTGAGGTATTTGTGTCTCCATTTATATCGGCAGTTAGTGTGACAAAGCTCTCGTCTCAAATACCAGACAGCAGCAATACTTAAGTTACCTCAGAAACTACAGAAGATTAGAGGTATAAATGGAGGAAATGCTTGCATGAAAAAAACTCCTAGCAGCTGCTGCCAAAGCTCGGCAGTGTGGAAGTAAGAGCAGGGGTAACGAATGCACTGTCTATTCTCCTCCTTCCTCCACCTTTAGTGATCTCAGCTAAGAAACTTTGATTTAAAATACAAAGGAGCATAACTCTGTCCAGAAGGTAGTCAACCACTTCTACAAACTTGTGTTAACTAGCTGCTCTGATAGGGTAACTTTTTGTTGGCATGCAGGCGACCACTAAGTAGGACAATCTCACAAGATAGTTTAAAACAGGAACTAGAAGGCTGAGAATTACTGGCATGAGATTCTCAGACATCACCATCAACTCTTCCAACACACCAAACACTGGTGAATGAAAATCCCCAAGGCCCATATAAACCCTTCAAGGCTTTAGGATGGGAGGTAATCCTGCCCCGGAGGGACTGGAGCAGGCTCAGCTCACCTACACCAAAGAGGGTCCTGTGGGAGAAGCGATGATTCTGCAGTGCCTGCACCCTTTCGCGGAGCTGGTCCAAGAGGCTGTGGAGGAATTGGAAGCGGCCTTGAAGAAGGGTCTTGGCGATTTCTTCCAGCTGTAAGTAATTTTGCGCGTTCAGATTTCGGGTCCTCCGCTGCACGTAGTTGCGGGCTCCCCCAAGCAGGTTCCTGCCGCCCAGGAAGAAAGGCTGCAGCAGCCACCTCTTGGGCCTCTCAGGCGACGCGGCGCGCTCCAGCGGGGGCTCCACCGCCCCTGTGCCCGGAGTCCTCCTGGTTTGCGACGCGTCGGGGTCCGATTCCCTGAGTTTACTCCTCGTCGGCCTCACCATCTTCTCATAGTCTGTGGCCAGGTGGATGGAGCTGGGTCACCACAGGGCGAGGTTCGGGGCGGACTCACCTGGCAGCCTCAACGACCAGCCCCCGCCGCCGTTGCGGGCAGCCTCGTCGTTATGGCGACCGTGAAACAAGGATGGCGAGCTTGCGGTCCAGGCAGTCTTGAGCTCTCCACGTGCAGCCCGCGCGCACGCCGGCGAGACTTGCGAGTGGTGTGACCTGCCCCAGGGCCTGGGCCCTGAAGGACAGTACTGGTTAGCTCATTCGTTAAGTAACATGGTCTGTTCCAACGAAGTTGCTCAGATTCTGGCTCCGAGAAGGGACGGGCTCAGGCGTTCATTACCTCCCTAAACCAGAAGCCACCCTAGTCCAGAAAAAGGTCTTGGCCTCACAATTTCTATACAGCACTATAGAGGCCACTGCCATGCCACATTCCAGGTCTTACGTCAGTCTGTACAGCTGGAGTCCACACCACTTCACTCATCCATTTTAGGACTTTATTGAGCTTCCGACAGATACAATCACCATGGTGTTGACCAAGTTCATCTTCATGGAAGAACACTGCTTGAAAACGCTCATGGTTCCTCCATATCCCTCAGAGCTTAAACTTGTTGGTTTTACTCCTCAATACCTTCAGTAATATTTCCCAGTTTACCTTTCTGACTTTGATTTCCACTTTCCTGGACACAGATCTTCCGATGAATATAAGTGAAACGCACACACACACACACACACACACTTATGCACGCACGCCCGCACGCACATATACATGCCATCCCATGGTTTTCCCAGCCTTTTCTCCTGCCTATTAGAATGCTGTCTTCACATTAATTATGCCTTCACTTAAGCTAGAGTGCTCCCTGGTAGTTATATTTATCTACTGACTAAATCCAATACATGTGAAACAAGTAAGTTGCTGCTAATTTATGTTTTATAAGATTTTTCTCAAGAGGCATTTCTGCATTCCTGGTACTGATTATTGTACTCAAGATGTACATAGGAAATAGAGGACCAGAAATATGGTACTTTGCTCATATTTTAATAGGTTGTAATTTTGTCTATCCAATTTTGAGTTTAAAATACAAGATATTATTAATTACTATTTGGCAAACACACACACAATGTATATTTAACATCTCTTGTTATGTAGTCCAGGTTGGCCTTGAACTCCTTTCTCAGTCTCCCTAATCCTGAGATTACAAGTTTGGTTAATGTATTAAGCTGGCAAAAACCTGTTCTTAAATGAATCCACAAAATCAAAATGGAACTCCTTATTTTTAATGTGCACATTTTAACTCTGCATTGCAGCAATAAAGGGAGTACAGGGATTACCTCTTCTTGTTAATTTCCTGTAGTCTCTTTACAGCTACCCGAAGAGGCATGTTCTTACCTATGGTTCATCCCTTACAAATAAAATCTAGTCCCTTTCACCCTTAAAATAACCCTTTGCACAGATATCCATTGTTCCATTATTTACTGTCAATTTTAAAATTAGAATAGCCTCAACATCAAACTCCAGAATTGCTCATGTCATACAGTATTGGGGCCATTAATTCATTTTGAGTGAATGGCTAGTGATAATAGAAAATAGGATACAGTGTTAAAAGAAACATAAGCAGGATGTGTTTTCTGAATCCAGCCCGATATATATATTGTTAGGTTTTAAGTGTCAGCTTGTCACTCAGTAGGGAGCATCACCTGAAGAACTGGAATTAGCCCAAATGCTTCAATTCAGCCTCTGGCAAATTCTTAGAACAGGGGAGAAAATTAACCACATTCTTTCCCAAAATATCAAAAGAATAGACTATAGCCTAGTTGCTAATATTGTTCCCCTCTGAAACCTCTTGAATTGGACCTTCACAGTTCACATGGTCCCCAGCACTCTTGTCTTCCAAGCTCCTACTAGACTGGCCTGTTGAACTCAACCCACTTTCCTTGTCCAAAGTCCCCAAATCATCCAGAAATCTCAAAAAGAAAGGAAGGAAGGAAGGAAGGAAGGAAGGAAGGAAGGAAGGAAGGAAGAAAGGGAAAGGAAAGGAAGGAAGGAAGAAAGAAAGAAAGAAAGAAAGAAAGAAAGAAAGAAAGAAAGGGAAAGGAAAGAAAAGAAAAGGAAAGGAAAGGAAGGAAGGAAGAAAGAAAGGGAAAGGAAAGAAAAGGAAAGGAAAGGAAGGAAGGAAGGAAGGAAGGAAGGAAGAAAGAAAGGGAAAGGAAAGAAAAGAAAAGGAAAGGGAAGGAAGGAAGGAAGGAAGGAAGGAAGGAAGGAAGGAAGGGAAAGCATGGTTTGTCAAACCACATCAATACACCACTCCTTGGTACCAACTTCTGTCCTAGTTACTTTTCTAATACCTTGACAAAGCACTATGAAAAGGATAACATAAAAGAAAGCACTTAATTTAGAGCTCATGGTCCTAGAGAGTAGTGGAGCCCAGGGCCATGTGGGGGAAGGATGGCAGCAGGCTGTCAGGCATCTACTAGGGCAGTGGCTGACTTTACAAATTGAGAAAATAACCACAAGGCAACAATCGAGTCAACTGGAATGAAGTGGGCTTTTGAAATATAAATCCCACACCAGATGACACACCTCCACCAGCAAAGCCATATCCTCCAACAACCCACACCTCCTAATCCTTCCCAAATAGTTCCACCAACTGGGACCCAAGCATTCAAACATATGAGCCTGTAGGGGACATTGGAATTTGAATACCCCACCCATGTTTTAAAAGATAATCTCTCTCTCTCTCTCTCTCTCTCTCTCTCTCTCTCTCTCTCTCTCTCTCTGGTTTTTCAAGACAGGGTTTCTCTGTAGCTTTGGAGCCTGTCCTGGAACTAGCTCTTGTAGAACAGGCTGGCCTCAGCTCACAGAGATCCACCTGCCTCTGCCTCCCAAGTGCTGGGATTAAAGGTGTGTGCCACCACTGCCTGGCTGATAATCTCTTTTACATAAAGGTGTTTTATCCACTTATATATCTAAAACCTGCCTCTGCACCCCCCATTTTTTGTTAAATCAATTTTTAAATGTTTTGTGAAATTATAATGTAATCACATTTTCTTCTTCCATTTGCTCCCTCCAAACCCTCCCAATATCCCTCTGTGGTAGTTTGAATGTAATAGGCCCCTATAATATCATAGGAAGTGGCACTATTCAGAGGTGTGGCTTTCTTGGGGTGGGTATGGCCTTGTTGGAGGAAGTGTGTTACTGTGGGGCAGGCTTTGAGGTTTCAGATGTTTAGGATACCATCTAGTGTTTCAGTTGACTTCCTGTTATCTGTTAGATGTAGGACTCTCGGCTCCAGCACCATGTCTGCCTACATGCTGCCATACTTCCAACCTGATGACAATGTACTAAACCTCTGAAATAGCAAGCCACCCTCGACTGAATGTTTTCCTTGTAAGAGTTGCCCAGCTAAGACCCCAAGCAATAGAGAGGGGATCCGATCTTGACTAGCCCTGTAGTCGGACTGATGAATATCTTAAATATCACCATAGAACCTTCATCCAGCAACTGATGGAAACAGAGGCAGAGACCCACATCAGAGCACTGGACTGAGATCCCAAAGTCTAGTTGAAGAGTGGGAGGAATGGTTCATCCTCATTAGTATAGTGGTGAGTATCCCCGCCTGTCACATGGGAGACCGCGATTTGATTCCCCGACAGGGAGACCACAGCTAGGTTTGGGGCTGGAGAGGTGGCTCAGAGGTTAAGAGCACTGGCTGCTCTTCCAGAGGTCCTGAGTTCAATTCCCAGCAACCACATAGTGGCTCACAACCATCTATAATGAGATCTGGCGCCCTCTTCTGGCCTGTAGGCACACATGCAGACAGAACATCGTATACATAATAAATAAATCTTTAAAAAAAAGAGTGGGAGGAATGAAAATATGAGCAAAAAGGTCAAGACCATTATGCGTTCACCCCCTGAAACAGTTTACCTGAGCTAATGGGACATCACCGACTCCAGCTGGACTGGGAAGGAACAAGCATAGGTCCAAACTAGTCCCTCTGAATGTGGTTAACAGTTGCATGGCTGCAGCAGACTAAGGGGCCACTGGCAGTGGCGCCAGGATATATCCCTACAGCATGTACTGGCTTTTTGGGATCCTATTCTCTTTAGATGTATACCTTGCTCAGCCTAGATACAGTAAGGAGGGCCTTGGACCTTCCACATAGAAATGTGTCTTACCCTCTCTGAGGAGTGAATGGAGGTAGGGGTGGGAGGATATGTGAAGGGAATGGGAGGAGGGGAGAGAGTAGGAACTGGGATTGGTATGTATAATGGAAAAAGATAATTTGTCTTCTTTTTAAAAAAATAAATAAATATAAAAAAGAATGTAAAGGCATTAAAAAAAGAAGTTGCCGTAGTCACAGTGTCTCTTCACAGCAATAAAAACCCGAAGACAGAAGTTGGTACCAGGGACTGAGGTATTGTTGTACTAGACCTGATCATGTTTTCGTTTGGAATAATATAGACTTTAGGAGTTTGGGTTAGGAAAATAGTGAAGTGTTTTAAGTGCTGAATGGGCCATCCTAGTAGGAGCATGGAAGACAGTGGTGCTGAGTGTGATTTGATGAACTGTAGGGATCAAGAGGTTTCAAAGGAGATGAATGTTAATATGTGGCCAAGAGACTGGCCTCAGGATATTTTTTGTTAAGAATGTGGCTGGTTTTTTGTCCTTGGCCAAAGAGTCTACCTGAGACTAAAGTGAAGAGTTTTGGATTAGTTCCGTTGGCAGAAGATATATCAAAGCAGCTTCGTATAGCCTCTGTCATGTGGTTACTAGTGTTCATGCTTATAAAGATTTATATAAATTTTTCTTCATGAAAAGGTGAAAGCTGAGCAAGGTAAATTAGCTGTAGTTTTCTGCATTGGTTTCTATCTGTTGCAAAGAGAAGTTTCCTTAATGAGGGGTGAAAATTGCATTTCTCTGTGATTATAAAGACAAGAATTTAGAACATAGTTAGGAATTATGCTGGTTTAGTGAAGTGGTTCTCCTCTGAACTACTAGTTCTGGGTAGTTGGCTAGGTTTCTGGCGCCAGTGAGCCTTAGGTTTGATTAGAGACAAGTTGGTTGCCATTAATGTATGTGCACCACTATTGTATCCTTCATGTTATTGTGCCATGCTGGTCCTTGCTGTGATAGGCATCATAGCTGGGTAAGGCTACTGGCTGTTTCCCTTCATTGGAAGCTTGCATATTACCTTAAGTTACTATGAACGCTAGTCCTCAGGGAGGAGGCATTCAGGTCATTTCCAACTGTGGGGCATAGTATCTTCAGCAATAGGACTTACCCTCCATCTCTGGGGGACAACTAAGGGCAATACCAGTAGCCTAGCCTATAGTATTTTGGTAGTTTCTTGGACAGTCCTGATAAACAACTCAAAAGAGGGCTTCTCATATTTGCTGTTTGGGGTTTTTGTTAGATAGTCTTTGACCTTTGGAGAGAGCTGTGCCATCCCAGATGGAAAATTTTTATTTAAACTATATTATGTATATTTATACATCAACTTACATGTATTACAGGCATTTTAGGTAGATTTTATAGTATGACTCCTTATGACTTCTAAGGATATCTTTACTGTTTATTTTTATCCTCTCTCCTTGTATATTTAATTTTCCCTTCTTTAATTAATCCCCCCATTTTCCAGTTTCCCCGTCAGATCACTGGCAGCTAGCTATTCCCTCTCTATTGCTCCCCCAACCAATTGCCCCAGCAATAGCAATACCCCTTTCTACTTTCTTGGTTTCTGTAGTTACTCCAGGATATATACTCGCATCCAGAAATCTGGAGCTGTGAGCCTCAGATCCTTTTAGTTCCATCTGTTTATTTGAAAATTTCAAGATTAATTTCTTTTACAGGTTGACAGCATTGCATAGCGTATACAGGTTGACAGTATTGCATAGCATATACAGGTTGACAGTATTGCATAGCGTATACAGGTTGACAGCATTGCATAGCATATACAGGTTGACAGTATTGCATAGCGTATACAGGTTGACAGCATTGCATAGCATATACAGGTTGACAGTATTGCATAGCGTATACAGGTTGACAGTATTGCATAGCGTATACAGGTTGATAGCATTGCATAGCGTATACAGGTTGACAGTATTGCATAGCATATATGTTCCACACTTTCGTTACCACTTCTTCAGCTGAAGGACACATGGGTTTGTTTCTGTTTCCTAGGTATTGTGAACAGTGATCAGTGAGAGAATTTTCATGAAAAATGCAACTAAGCCATAGAGCCAGCAGATGGCAATAATGGCCTGTAAACCAGTATTTTAAAGTGGTTTTTAGAAAATATAGGCAAGGTTTCTGCAGTCCTTGTCTAAACAACTACTTCCAGGTCAGTTTAGACCTGCAGTTGACACTCCTTTCTCTCAATTAGAAGAATATGCTGTACTGCCTGGGAAAATGCACTTGAACATGAAAAAAAATACCTATAATAGATCAGTGTACTAAATATGAAATTTAGAGAAACTCCTAATGTAACACCAAATAAAGGCAATTTCACTGCACATTTCATACACCTAGTTAATAATTGTATTTTGTGTATGGTGTTTAGCTTCTCAAATAAGAATGACTTTATTTTGTTTCATTGAGAGTCCTCCTCTTTCTGTTAAGTTCAGTGTATAGTTTTTAGCTTTGAGCAAATACACAGGCACAAATATAAGCAGTTAAATTTAATCTACATCTAACCTGGTTATACAAAGCAAGGTATATGGACAGTTCCACCATTTCCATCGTCACAATTCCTGGAACTTATAAACTTTCCACTCATTTAAAACAACTGATTTTACCTTAATTAATATTCTTTACAAAAAAGGTGGAATTTTGTTCATGCTGTTTCACAGTTTCTTGTACTTTCAGGTACTTTTTCTTCTTTAGTTACATTTTTTAATTTATTTTTAACTTTTATACAATATATTTGGTCATGTTATTTTTCATCCCCCAGATTTCCCAGATTCTCTCCACCTCCCTACCCACCAAACTTCATTTTCTTTCTCTCTCTCTCTCAAAACAAATAAAATAATAAGTAAATAAGAAAACTAAAAGAAAATAAAGCCCACAAAAGTTCCATTTTGCATTAGTCAACCTCTTCTGTGTGTGAGGCCTGCCCTGGAGTGTGGCTCACGTATCCACTGGACATATCCCAGCAGACATCAATCCCAAAGAGTTTCTTGGTATTTTATCTAACAGGAAAACCTTAAAGAAATGGATGAGTTTCTTAGTAAATATGACCCACCAAAGTTAAATCAAGGTTAAATAAACAATTTAAACTAACTGATAAACCCTAGTAAAATAGAAACAACAATTAAAAATCCCCCAACGGGGACTGAAGAGGTTACTCGGTAGTTTTGGATACCAGCTACTCTTCCAGAAGATCAGGTTTTGATTCCCAGCACCCAGATAGCATCTCACAACTGTCTAAAACTCCACTCCCAGGAGGTCTAATGCCTTCTTCTGGCCTTTGTGGGGACCAGACATTCGTGTGGTGTGCAGACATATATGCAGGCAAACACCTATATAGATGCATTTTAATTGAATTGAAGAAATCCTCCCAACCAAAAAAGTCCGGGGACAAATGAATTCAGCACACAATTTTACCAGCCCTTAAATAAAGAACTAATGCTAATACTCCTCATAGTACTCTGTAAAATAGAAACTGAAACATTTCCTCATTCTTCTTAAGAAACCACAGTTGTCCTGATACCAAAGCTACATAAAGACTCAAGAAAAAAAAAGAAATTATAAATCAATATCCTTTATGAACATAGATGCAAAAGTTCTCAATAAAATACTTGCAAACTTAATTTAAAAACACGTCAAAAATGTTTTCTACTATGGGGCTGGAGAGATGGCTCAGAGTTTAAGAGCATCGACTGCTCTTACAGAGACTTGGCTTCGGTTCCCAGCATTCATACGGCAGCTCACAAATCTCTGGAACTCTAGTTCCAGAGGATCAAATACCCCCTCTGCCCTCCTTGGGCACTACATGCATGTGGTGCACAGATACACACAGGTAAGCACTTACATGCATTACATAAATAAGTAAAACATTTAAAAAGTTATCCACCTTGATCATGTTAGTTTTATTCCAGAGATGTAGGGATGGTTCACCATATATAAATCAATATACCACATATAAGGACTGGAAGACAAAATGTACATGATCATTTCATTAGATGCAGAAAGGACCTTGGACAAAATTTCAGAATTAGCTATTCATGGAGATGGCTATAAAGTTCTTAGCACCTCATAATTATGTAAACTGTACTTGAATCTCTTTCCAAAATTCTAGGGCAGTATTATTTAGTCACTTTGTTCAATCATCACTCTGTAAGACATTGCCTTCAAGGTCAAAGATAAAAATCAATCTCTTTCTTTGGCGATGTGTTGCAATTTTTGTATCAAAAAGGTCTTACCATGCAGCTAAGACTGGCTCTAACCTGAGACCCTCCTGCCTCAGTCATTCATTTTGATGCTGGATTGCATTTATTTCTGCAAGGCTATTATTTCTAGATAACTCAAATTAGCCTTTTTTATATAAAGGATTTCCTTCCACACATTGCCTCTACTAGAAACTGTCTTTGTGCTCATGCACTTGATAGAACACTTGTGTGTGGCCTCTGAGGAGTTCCTAAGAGGTTTCTGGAACACCTCTCTGAACTCGGGGAAGCAGAGACTTACTTTGACTCTCAATTTGAGGCGATGTTGTGCAGCAAAGGCCTGATGACAAGTGTCTCTGCGGCTCCAGGAGCAAGCGGTGAGTGCTTTCTCACATCAGTACCATAAACAGAAAAGGGGGTGAGGTGCCCAGCTGGCCCACAGCTCTTGAGCTGGTGCCTATCTTCCTCCTTTGGTTAATTCTTTCTGGAAATGCCCTCCCAGACACACCCAGCAGTACCTCGTTAATGCTCTTAAGATGGTCAAGTTGACAGACCAAATTAACCAATACAGGTCAAGACCACTAGACCCCTGTTTGGGATAACAGAGTCTATCTCCCATAAAGATATTGACTCATTCCCCAAGAAAAACACTTAACTGTAAAGTGTTTAAGTCACTGAGCCATCTTTCCAATCCCAGATTTTATATTCTTAATGATGAATATGTACCTAGTTCAGAAATATCAAGGAAAACATAACTTCCTGAATCTCTTCTGCACATGGCTATTTCTGTTTCCACTTCTCTGCCATGTTGTGACAGCCCGATGGGACTTACCCAAATGCCAACTCCATGGTGTCTGTACATTACAGTCACCAAAATCATGCCAAACCCTCTTCGTGTAAAAGTGTCCCAGACTCAGGTACTTTGTTATAGCAACAGGAAGTGAACCAAAAGAGTAGACAAATTAGCAACATTTGTTAACATGGTTATAGGGTATCTTAGTTTTGAGTACAGATGGAACTGGCATCTCCGTGTCAGAGTAATTGATCTCTCTAAGACTCATGATCAGTCTCCCTCACGGTTACTGCAGAAGTTCAGACACTGCACACAAAGCCCTACACACCATAAAGGTCTTAAAAAGTGTAACAGCAATTGTTACTATTCCAAGACTTGGAATAATTTTCTTCCAGGAATCTCAAGAACTAGCTATGACTTTTCTCAGGGGAGGAGAGAGGAAATGAAAATGAAGTAATATAAATTGATGACCCAGATCTCAAGGCTGTGAGACATCAGAAATGCCTTGTATTTCAAGAGAAATCAGGTGAGGACAATATTCTAGAGAGCGCCTCTTAATTCCAAGTACATAAGATTTGTCTGACACTCAGAAGTTTTGAAAGTGGACAAATTAAACCTACAGAATCAAAATAGAAATATCCTGCTTTCGTGTGTGTGTGTGTGTGTGTGCGTGCGTGTATGTGTGATAATTACTTCCATGACAAATAATTTCACCATAACATACATGCTTTGAGTATGTAATCCAGTATAGTATACTCAAAGTTATATGACAAGCACCATCCTCTCAGTCCACATTTAATATGATTGGCATAAATCCCACAACCATAAGCAATTTGTTCCATTTCTCTCTCCTCTCTGCTTTCTTTCTCTTCAGACACTCCTGTACTGGACATGTCATAGAAACAGGATTATGCAATGTGTCGTCACTTCTGGCTGACTGGTTTCACTTGGTTGCATGTTTTCAAAGTCCCTCCATGCTGTAATGTTTTCTTTAATCCATCATATGAGTGCATGACATTTTTTTTATGAACTCATCCTTGATGGACATTTACGTTTTCCCATTGTGACTGTTATGAATTATGCTCCTGGGACTGGGATTCTGGGATCACCTGATAAGTCATGGTTAGCCTTTGCACGAAGAGCCAGGTGTTTTCTAAAACAACCACACCATTTCCTGTGCTCACAAATAACAAATGAGGGGGGAGTGTTGTTTCCCCACATCCTTGCTAACGCCTATTATTATCACCCTTGTGACCAAAGATGTCCTAGAGACAAGGAGTGATGATGGAGATACTTTGTTAACCAATTATCTTTAAGAGGTGGGACCAAGTTAGGGTGTGGCTCTCTGAGACTTGGAGAAAAACGGGAGGGTGCAAGGCCCAGGTGCTCTCTCTCTCTCTCTGCGGTTCCCTCGCAGCACAGTTGAGCTTGGATTTCTTGTTCCTGTTTTGTGAGTTTTCCCCTTATAATAAATAAAAATATAATTGTTTTATCTTTTAGCTAGCCTGGTTATTTCCCGGAATTGAGCTAACTTCTACAGAGTGACATTGTGCTGTTGTCTTACTCACAGATTTTATTTTTTAGAAAAGTTTCAGGTACACAGAAAAATTTTTCAGAAGCAGAATTTCCATATCTCCTTTTTGGCCAATAATAACATCCCCTGTTATTAACATGTTGGATTCGTGTAGTCCGTGAGTTATAACTGATGAGTCAATACAGATGCACTCTTAGTAACTAGTCTCTAGTTTGCAGTAGAATTCATACTTAGAGTTGTCTGATAACGTGAATTTTGACAAATGCATAATTTTTCAGACTCACCATTAAATTACCATAACAGAATTATTTGAATCTCTAAAACTCCTCTGGATTCTATCTGTTCACCTCCACCTGCCCCCAAAAAAGAAAATACCTGGAACTCATTGATACGCCTACAGTGTTAGTAATTTGCTTTTCCTAGTAATTTTCATAGGACCACAATTCCTATGGTCAGAAGCATACAGTACTCTTTCTCAATGTTCTTTTCACTTAGCAATAAACATTTTCAGCTCCTCTGCATCTTCTCACAGCTTGACAGTGCCTCTCCTCCTCAAATTCCTCTCTTCCTTTCTTTCTCTTTCCTCATCTCTTCCCTTCTCTTCCTTTTCCTCCTCTCTTCCTCTTCCTCTTCCCCTTTCTCTCCCTTTTCCTCTTCCTCCTCTCTTCCTCTTTTTCTCTTCGTTCCTCCTTTCTTGCCACATTCCTAAAAATCTACTCAGGGACTTGTGCACAATGGGCCAGCACTCCACAACTAAGCTACACCTCAGCCCAACACAATTCTTTTCATCACTGAGTAATAGATGGCTGTGCTATTACCATTTCATCTATTCACCTGTTGAGGGACATCTTGGTTGTTTCCGAGTCTTGATAATTATGAAAAAAAGCTGCTATAAATTCATGTGAAAACTTTTGTCCAACAGGACCAGATCATTTGGGTAATAGCTAAAAAGCATTAATGGTCATATGATAACATAATGTTAGCTTGGTGCAAAACCAGAAAATTTTTATCTCCCCAGCAGTGAGTGGGAGCCCTTTAGCTCTGTATCCAGCATTTCCAGCACTTGGTATTGCAACTGATGTCCAGTGCTAGTTTTTAATTCATGATTCACTGATCACAATGAAATATTGCATACCTTTCCAAGTTCATTTTTCATTCCCACATCTTCTTACAAAATATATGTGTACATAGTCAGATGTTTGCCCTTGTTTTATTGGGCTGCTTGTCTATATCTGTTGCATGTTAAATTGTCTTTTGTATTATGAATGGAAACCCTTCATCACATTTGTATTTTGAAAATATTTAGTCCTAGTCTTTGCCCGATGTTTTCATTCTTCTAATATTGTCTATCATCAAAAAAGGTTTTCATTTTTTGACTGTGCATGTATCTGATATGCATTTGTGTGTTCATATGTGTATGAGCACAAGTATGCATATGGGTGCATGTGTAAGGTGTATGTGCATGCCTTACAAATAAATGCTTGTGGGGTCAGAAGATAAGGTAAGGTGTCTTTCCCCATTATTCTTCACCACATACATTGAGGTGGAGATTCTCACTTGAGCTCAGAGCTCTCTGGTTAGGCTAGTCTAGTTGCCAGCTGGCTCACTGGATCTTGCTTCTGCCTCCCGATGATTGGATTACAAGTGACTTCATGCCTACTCAGCATTTTCATGGGTGCAGAAGATGCAAACTCCCATCCTCCCACTGTGTGAAGCCAGTGTTTTACCACCGAGCACCTCCTGAGCCCAAGGAATTTTCATTTTAGCATAGTCCAAGGTTGGCTTATTAGGTTAAAAAATCACACTTTTGGTGTTGTGTTGTAAAACATTCAAACAAGCGCATGCAAGGCTACAAGTGGGCAGGCTGATTTTATGCCAATCTGGAGTCATTCGGAAAGAGGGAATCTCAATTGAGAAAATAACCCCACCAGACTACCTGTGGTACCACAAGACAAACCAGTAGTATGTTTTCTTCATTAGCAATTGATGTGGGAGGGCCCAGCTCACTGTAATTATTGTCATCTGCGCAGGCTGGTGATTCCGGGTTCTGAAAGGAAACTGACTGAGCGAGCGATGGGGAACAAGCCAGGAAAGTAAACAGCCTTCCTCCATGACTTCAGTTCTTGTCTGCAAGCTCCTACCCTGAGTTCCCTAGAAGATTGACTTCACTCTAGAAGATGAAATAAACCTTTTCCCCCCTCAAGCCACTTTTAGTCATGTTGTTAAACCACCACAATAGAAACGTAGCTAAAACACCTAGATTTTCCTTTTCTGTTATCTTGTGAACATTTTTATGTTTATGTACATTTTGATTTAATTTTCATAGCTGTCAGGCCTGGGCCTAAACTCATAGTTTTGCATATGGATATTACACTATTTATTCCAGGACCAGCGCTAAAAGATTACTTTCCATGGAATGGTCCTTGATTAATTATGGAGATGAGATTTTTATGTTGTATGGGTGTGCTACGAGGTCCTCTATCCTGCTTCTTTTATCTAGTCATGTTGTTAAAAACATTTAACAATGACGACAACAACAAAAAAATACCTAATGTCACATGGTCTGTTTTACTGTGGTTTTGTAGTACATTTTGAAGTGAAGCCTGACTGGTCATCTGACTCCATCAGTATTGTGTTGGCTTTATGTATCTTTTACCCTTTCTATATAAACTTTAGAATAAATTAATTAATAGAAATAAAGCACTTGCTGGGGTTTTAAGTAGGATTCTGTTGAATCTATTGCTCAAAGCTGTGAATTGACATCTTTTCAATATGGGCCTTTTCACATAAACATGCTGCCCTGAGTGTATCTGCCACCCAAATTGATTTCTGATACCCTTTCCACTAAAAGAAGCCTGGGTTATTTCTAGAAAGGGCTGGCAAGGAAGGTATAAGATAGACCTGAAATAGTTCATTGTGACAGAAATTGAAGAATGGCTAAAAATAAAATAAATAAATGGCTCAAAAAGAGAAAAATTCTTAATGACCAAATCTGAAACAAATGGAGCTTCCAAGTAATTAAAGATAGAAACACTATAAAGCATTGACAAATCTGATACTTTTGTCGTGAAACACCAAGACAAGCTGAGGAGCTGTATAAACGCAACATGTTATTCTGAAATAGATGTGAACTGAAAGAAAAATATGCTCAGTCAAGTGACAAAATTTTAATATATATAATAGATCATTGTTAGAGTTCTTAGAGTTGCCAAACCACTATGCCTATTTGTTGTTTTTAAAAACATATTTTGGATTACTTCTGGAAATGGGCCGTAGGCTCGGCATATGCTCCATCTGTTCACAAGACAGTTTCTGCCCTGTGCACACTTATTTCCATGTGCTTCTGTGTTTGCTACTCAGTGCACATGTGACAAAGCAAATGGTGATTAAGACTAAGAATTAGTGAATCCAAATAAAGGATACACAGGATTTCTTACATTATGCTTGCAGTATTTTCCTTAAGTGTAAAATCCTTCCAAATAAGATTTATGAAAGCTTGAGTTCTGCATACACAAAAATTAGATGTTTGCAGTCAGAAGGGATGATAGCACCATGTAAAGACGATGCAAGCAGAAGGGATGATAGAACCATGTAAAGACCATGCAAGCAAAGGAATGATAGAACCATGTAAAGACCATGCAAGCAAAGGAATGATAGAACCATGTAAAGACCATGCAAGCAAAGGAATGATAGTACCATGTAAAGACCATGCAGGCAGAAGGAATGATAGAAAGATCATGCAAGCAGAAGGAATGATAGAACCATGTAAAGACCATGCAGGCAGAAGGAATGATGGTACCATGTACTCTGAAGAACAGTTGTGTGGAGGATGCCTAAGACCTTGAGTTCCATTAATCCTACTTGGTCAGCCCATTTGCTGTAATGTCACCACAGCGTGTGTCAGTGCTCATGGCTTGGATAAAGCAGAAGTTTTTAATCTACATAGGATCAATTTCAGGATCAATTGGTACAAGAGACATAAAACCATATTTTTATCTGAGGGTTCACTGAGTGGAATACGTGAGTGAAGAGAATTAAGTAGTACTAAAAAGAAAGAAAGGTAGGACTATGAGGGTGTCTTCCTTCAACAGTGTCACAACATGGCATCAAAGCCCAGATCATATCTGGGAATGGCTGGCTGAGCCCCAGTATCATCCAGTCCTCCTCCTTATCAGGGGAGAATGCAGGCACCAAGAGTCACTGTGTGTAGAGAATAAAAAGTGTAAATGTGTTCGTATGTATAAATGCCACTCGATTCTTCACAAAAGAAACTAGTATCCACACATTCGTGCTTCTGTACAATTCGGGATAATATATAATTTTAGCTGTTTACAAATAACATGTTATGCTTCAAATATTACATAAGGTTGATAATACATTTCTGGCAGAAATAAATATATTGCACTTAAACAGAACTTCATTAGATGTTACTTCATAGTATTAGGCTTATAATTTTTCCCCATAGAACATTTCCCACGCCCTTCCCCCACCCCACACACTGCATTACAGTGACTTTTCCACGCAATTCATTAAGCAAATGAAGACACAGCAAACAAGAAGACCATGATAGTCTGCTTAAACAGGTGATACAGAATTTCATATTTTAGTTAACAAAAGAATCTTTTCAGATTTCTAAAAAAAAAAAAATTTAAAAGCAATTTAATACAACATGTCTTTGCACCAGAAGTAAAATACAACAAATGTATCTTTTGTCCAGATGTACTAATACACACACACACACACACACACACACACAATTTATTTTCTTTACAGAACACTTTCTTTAAAGATGGAAGAGATTGAAATTATGCAAGAGAGTTAGAGAGAAAGAGGCAGATAAAGAAAGCTAGAAAATATGGGATTTTTAACCCATCGAATACTTACAAATGAGCCTTCTATATTTAGCTTGCAGAGGAAAGGTAAGTGTTTTGGTATTTTTAATCTGGTATAGACTAGTAAGCCATGGCAAAAGGGTTTTATGCTTCCTTAATGTTTAAAAGTTTATAATCTTCCCTTTGCTTGTTTACAGCAATGTCTTTCTTTCTAAGACAATACAAAAAATACATATAAAACCTACCCTTCCCAAAGTAACTCTCTAGAGGAACAAGCTAAATTTTTTTCTTTTGTCTACTAGTTTGTCAGAAAGGGTGTTGTTTTGTTTGTAATAATTATCAATTTTAGAATACTGAGTAAAAACTTGGGTTTTAATACAGCATGATAGCATGTTCATTAATGACTAAGTCACCACTGAGCTTGCCTGCCTATCTCACAGTGTGGAAAATCCTCCCATCCGTTTTATTTATAGGTGATTTTCCTCAATATAATTGTCCTTTCCATAAGCACTGTACCTTGAAAAGTTCATCTGAAAAAGAGAAATAGTATAGATATCCTAACATCTCCCTGAAACACTCATAGGCAGGTGAGACATGAGGTTTCACTTCTAAAAATATTTCTTGAGCATGTTGAGGATTCCTTTTCTTTTTATTACTGTGTTTAGGGATGGGAGTGTTGAACCTGGGGAAGCAAAATGGCGGACTCTTGGCCAGTGGTTGGGGAGGTAAGATCTACTAATGGCCCAGAAGTCAGTGCGGCTCTTACACAAAGCCCACACAATGTTACTACTGCATCATGAATCTCTACAGAGAAATTTTACATCTCTGTCCCCACTCACTACCAGTGCTGGTAACCCTTCCAGACAATACACCATTGTTACTAGCTGGCAATGCCAGCAATGGAGCAGAAAGCCCCTGAGCTATACAATGTTACCTAACAATTGTTGATATGTCAGACACATCTGGATGTAGTCCCACAAAACCTGCTGGGAACAGGAAGCAGGTGGGATGGTTCACTAGATAAAGAATGGGCACAACTCAACTTAGAATTATTGAGGTATATTTTAAAGCCAGTGAGTTATGAACGAGTCCCTTAGAACTCAGTAAAGCAAGCCTGGCCATGCATCCTCAGCAGCACTGCGCTTGGCCACGCAAAGGGGAAGCCCTAAGTTTATTCCAAATATATTTTAAGTCTTAGTCATGATTATTCAATTAAATTTACCTGTGAATATCTAATTCTTGCCATCAATTTTGGTGGAGTAAACATTGGAATTTTTAAATAGTAAGTTCCCAAGGAATTAATAAGAATTGACAGCCAGAATAAACTCCAAAGTTACAGGTGGCTCCCAGGCTTGAATGCTAGGCACTCACACGGCCCCATTTCCCTTGGATGGCTTATGTCTAGTTCATGTAATACCAACAGGGGAAACAAATATCCAGTTAAGAACTTTAGGGAGAAAAATTTTCCGGAGCCCGCTTTGCTAGTCATCATGCATGCCATTCAGTTTCGTTCTTATATTGCCGAATTACAAGAAAAATTCCAAGTAATATTGGCAAAGATCATATTTAACAACAACAACAAAAATCTACTGTGAGGCACACAGATTGGGAAAACTACACAAACAGTATTAAAACAATAATCTCACTGTCATGGGAAAGAAAATGCAGACACACACTCATTTCGATATCACGGCATCCTGGAAGATAGCATCTTGCCTCTGCAGCACTTTATTCCAAGGTCCTTTTGCAAGAGGCCAGTCATTGAGTACCATCCCCTACCCTAACTCTATGGGCGTTTATTTTAAACATCACTCACCACTGGTTTTAAAAATAAATGCATGTCTGTACTTGTCTGGAAACCAACTCTCAGTGGATCCAATTGCATGACAGTGACACACAAGAAGCCAGATTCACTGTCAGTGTCTGACAGGGGAGTTTAAGATGGTTTTGTTGACAGTTTGTGCCTCTTGGAAGTCCAATACGGGCTTTGGTGGAAGAATATCAAGTGAGAAGTCAAAAGCCAGCATCCCAAACTCAGGTTGTGTGTGGTACCTTGTTTCAGAGGTTGGACTTGGCCTAGAAAGTCATTCAACGTGGAAACGTCTAACAAAACTACCAAATCAAATTGCCGAGTGATGTGGTACCTATGTTGAACTGATGCCTAAATACACTTGTACTGTCAGGAGTGCCATTTCCCATGTCTTCTAGCACATTCAAACATTTGAAATTGGAACAGAGTAGAATGAAAACTACATACAAAATTTAAACTAAAATAAAGTTCAAGGGAACTGTGTAAAGCAAACCAGTCACATCCTAAAGGTGGAACACACTACACGGTCTTCAAAGCTGAAGGTCTAATGACTTCAATAAATCTATGCTATTAGGGATTTATTATTGTAAAATACCAGATTTATTGCCCTGAACTGTAAATGCTAAGATACATGTTGTTCAAAAATAACATATTGATTATATAGAAGTAAAACATAATCTCTAGTGTATTTATAGAGGGGACATTTAAGAAGGAAGCAAGAAGCTGGCTACAGCCCCAGTTTGCTGGTAAGAACTGTCAGTGTTTCTGTCAGGGAGTCACCGAATTAACATGCAGTTTCATGTTAGCGACTGGGAAAATGGAAGGGAGTCTGTAAATGTATCACAGACAGATAAAAGAAGTCAGATGCAGGGCACATCCATGCCCACGGGCATACATGAAGGCATGGTGAGCCGCCTGTGAGAGAATGGTCAGTGGCAAATCCCTGACGACAATGGCAGCAGCAAAAAAAAAAAAAATCAGATGTTGGCCAATGTGTTTTAATATGCAAAGGATTCCCCCGACACTGAAGTAAAGACGAAGGGGACTTTGGTTCGCATGGAAGAGAAATTCCCCTCAGAAGAAAACCGCCGTATTTCGATTGTGGCTTGTACAGGGAAACCTTGCCCATCACCATGCATGGGCTCTGGAGAGGTCCTCGGTGGCCACGCCAGCAGCCTATTCAGAACGCAGCACCCAAAAAGCCAACCTCTTCGATAACAACAGAACATCTTACTTTAAAATAACACACAAAGGGTTTCCACTGCATACTTGCAAGGTTTTTGCAAGAAAAAGAATTATTAGGAAAAAGAAAAGGGAAAAGGACTGAAGACAGAGCTTCTGGTTTCCTGGCCCGTGGGCAGCAGGAACTCGGGAAAGGCAGTTCCGCCATTCGTTCATACCACGGGATGCATTAGCACCGACTCCGCCCCTTCCCCAGCAAACTGACAGAAAGGAAACTAAACATGCTTAAGCCACGGCACTACAAACATTTCGCTATTGGCTCCCATTTCACACCGGGAGAAACGGAGTTGAGCGTTTCAATATGCTATATAGTATTGCCCTCTGGACGATGCTTAGAACCTGCTGATAGAAAGAAAACCTATACACAAGGATTTTATACAATACTGCATCAACAGGACTTTTAAACACTAGGAATAACGCACCTGGAAATTCCTTTGCCTTAGATCATTAAGCTTCCTAGGTAAACTGATATCTTGTTAGATGTAGGAGTAGGCTGGTTAAACGTTATACTGGATTCAACTACCGATGAATCCTGGCCCACGGTGCACTCCCCTTCACTGTGAGTCCAGCTCTCCTCTTTAATAAGTCCTGTATTTCCTGGAGAGCCCCTGCTCCAATACCCCACATCCCACCCACCCATCCCTCTCCTATATTTTCATACCCATTTGCACATTCTAGATCTAGCTCCCCCGACTCTCAGAAAAGTCATACAAACGGCGTCATCACCGCAGAGGAGTGGCGTAGTCCTTGGATGGCTGCATAGGGCCCCTGCTGAAAGTAGTGATGATATCGAGGCATATGGAATGATGGGAACGTAGGACCACTTCCCTGCATCGAGCTGGCAATGGCAGATGGGGTCAGAGGCATTCCCAGGCGGCTATATGGTGGCAGAGAACCCTGTATAGGGTGAGGAATGGGTGTTGCTATGGACGCTGTGCTGGTGCCAAGAGCAGTCAGGGTCTGTGGATGCTGAAAGCCAGGAAAACTGGAAGACGATGATACCCAGGAACTGAGAGACAAATTGTCAGATGTTGTAAAGGCTGATCCTGGAAGAAAAACACGCATTAGACTCAGGTGGCTCTGTAAATATACCAATGAAGAACTAGAGATTGGCTTATTATTGTTGCTGTTGTTGTTATTTTGAGACAGGGTCTTACTATGTGGCCCTGGCTGTCCTGGAATTCACTCTATAGACCAGGCTGGCCTGAATTCACTGAAAACTTACCTACCTTTGCCTCCTAAGTGCTGGCAGTAAAAGCATGTGCAGCTATGCCCAGTTTAAGATCAGTTTACTTAAAAAAAATTTGCTAATACTCCACATTCAATAGTAGTTAGGCAACAGATGGGACTCAATTACATTTAAAGAAGGGGTTGGACTATTGACTCATCAGTTGAGAACACTGTATTCCAGTGGACAGTTTGAATCCCAGCACCCACATGATAGGTCACAACTGTCTATAACTCCAGTCCCATGGGAATCTGATGCCTTCTTCTGACCTCTACAGACACCAGGCAAGTACGTGGTACACAAACATACATGCCGATAAAGCACTCATGTGTGTGTGTATATATATAATAAATATAAAAAAAAAGAAGAGAACTCAAAGTCTAGAGGCTAAAGAAGTGAGGGTGGGTCTGGGAAGAGTTTGGAGAGGGAGCTGAATGTGATCAAAACACTCTATGAAATTCTCAAAGAATTTATAAAACTATTAACATTTTAAAAAGAGGGAAAATGTTATATTGGCATTTCAAAAAGACAAACCAACATGAACCTTACTAGAGGGCAGATCCAACTTTCTAGATAAGAAGGTATCGTTGACATCCTACATGGAAGGAAGAACTAACTAAACAGAGAAGCACTCAGCCGATTGCACGGCCCGCATATTCTGGAGTGGCCGAGCAGTGATGCTTTGCCGGAGAATGTGACCTCATTTCCTTAAAGAGCTCCCCATATCTGTAGCACCTATCTGAAGGAAGCCAGATATGGCTCAGCAAAGCCATCTTTTCCCAAAGCCATCATGAAAACCCAAAGAATAAATTCTTCTACACCAGGAATGCTGAATTTCCAACTGCGTAATGATTCATGGCTTCCTTTCCCTGAGTAATTAGAAATGCCCTGTGTTTTCCCTAATTGTGTTGCTTGGTGTTTTAGAAACAGACTCAGAAAAAAAGATAGAAATTCTTTCCCGATGTTACCATCCTAAGGTGGGGCCCCACCGGCCTCTCTGTCTTTTCCGTCTTTCATGCTTCCTGTGTGCTCCGTCTTCTCTCACAGCTTTCTGCTCAAGGAAATTTGACTCCGTTTTTCTGTGCTTTGTGTCATGTGTGCAGTGTGTACTGGACAACCTCGGGTGTCATTTCCCACTCCGTTTTTGAGGTACAGTCTCTTACTATTCTGGAGCTAACTTATTATGGCAGGCTGGAAGCCAGTGAGCCCAGGGATTTGCTTGTCTCCGATTCTCCAAGTCAGGGAATTCTAGGTGACCAAGCCATCTCTCTAACCCTTTGTTTAATTCTTGCTTCAACTATTAGGGCCATGGCCCTCTGTCATGATATTCCTCTTTTAAAAGTGTTCTTCATTTTGAACTTTGATCCTAACAAAATATCCCCAATTTTCAAATAATAAAGCTGAGATTCAAAAATAGTAAGAAACTGTCCAGAACTGTGATTGGTGGCTCTTTGGCTAAGTCACAGACAAGCCCATCCATACCCTATTCAAAGGTTCTATGTTCTGTTCCCAGCAAAACACACCATAAACAGAGTAGCCACTCAAGCAAAATAATGAGGCTCATGAGGATGAGCATTTGAGATTGCTTCTTTTGAAAAGACTTGAAGGCACTTATTGGCATGCATTCCCAGAAGACCAGACAATCCATCCGCAACTTTCATTCCCTGTCAAGTGCTCTGGCCTCCAGCAGCTCCACATCTCCACATGGTAGACAGTCTTACCTCGATTTGGAGTTGTCTGGCCCTCCTCCCCGAGTACATCCTCTTCTCCATAGGTGCGGATGGGTGAACGGGCATAGGAATGCTTCTGGATCAGGCTCTCCACACTCTCCCTGTGGAGCAGAGGGACATAGCACAGTTCTCTTCTGAGAGGGGGTTAGGGGGCTCACTAGCCTATTTTTTCAGCCAAAGGGCAAGACAACTTTCAAAGCTTGTACGTTCATTCACTGTAAAGAGACTTCTGGAACATGAGTTCAGATGCCTAAGTGCAAATAAATACAACTAGGCAGAAATAGAAGGACACAGAGCAATGAAATATGGTCATAGGAGGATGGGATTTAATGAGGCAAAAAATGATGGATGAGTCTACTATAGGATGGCAATAAATCTTATAGACTTCATCAGATAATGATTCAAAAACAGATATGAATTGATTCAAATCTACTGTCTCAGGATATATAAAATATTGGCAAAAGTTCATAATATCAGTTATAAAATGACTCAGTATTCATTAAGAATGTAAACTCACAGAGTACATGGCAATATGAGCAGCTTGGATAATGGACCTAGAAGATCTTTGTTGTGTTTAAACTGAAAATTACAGAAAAGCTGTAATAGGAACATGAGCAAATCAGAAACACTGGTACATTGTCTTTGAAAAGGGTCTCCCAAGAGGGCAAATAACTCTTTCAAAAAAAATAGTTATAACATACTAAAGGGCCACAACTTGATACTTTTAAATTGTGTGGAATGAGAAAGGAGAAGCCAAACACCTAACTGCTTACTGAAGAAATAAGAAAATAAAATAAATCAAGTGTCACAATAACTATTCAATGTAACATTTGACATTTGACAAAGATATATCCACACTTGTAAAAATGGTATCTAATTAACAGTGTGTTTGGGATCCTAAAAGTTTACATAATCATGACGCTGTGGGGTCTTGTCCCCAACAGATAATGGGGAGAGCCCACTTCTGCACATTCCAATGTTTTGTTGATCTCTGTTTGTAGAGATCACCAAAACACCCACAATGCCCTAATTTCTGTTGCTGAATTAAAGTATCAAAATGAGTTTTCACCAGTACCCCAACTTCATTTTTTATTCAAAATTGTATTGGTTATTCTAGTTTCTTTATTTCCATATAAATTTAGTACTTGTTGATTTATTTTTAAGATTATTGAAATTTTAATCAGGATTGTGTCTGAGATGTACACCAATTTATGGAGAGTTGACATTTATAATATTGAGTCTCTTTCAGCCCATGAACAGTATGTCCTTCTATTTATCGCTAAAGCTAAAAAGATTTAAATATACCAGCCTGACACATCTGAGCCACATTTATCTCAAAACATTTCATGTTCTACTAAATGCTTTTTAATTTCAATTTCCAATTTCTCATTTATAGTAGATATAAATGTGGTATTCTCTTGCATGCTGCTTGTATCTTGCAGCTTTGCTAGCACACGTATTTGTCCCAGTGACTCTTTCAAAGATTTGCATTTGTATGCAATCGTGCTATCTAGGATCAGAAGTGATTTTAATTCTTTGCTTCTGTTCATCATGAATTTTATCTTATTTTTCCCCCATTTTACTGCAACATCCATACTCACCTGCACAGCTCTAAATAGAAGTGGTCAGATTCTCTTAGTGAGATCCCACATCATATACACAACATTGCTCCCAGAGCTTGCTGGATGGCTTTCATTGGAGATGGTTTAATGAAATTCAAAGAATTGATCCCTTCTCATCCCATGTTGCTGAGAGGATTTTTTTAAAATAAGGAATAGATTTTGCATTTTGATTTTGTTTTTGTTATTTTCTGTGTCTATAAGGAAAATCAAATGAGTTTTCTTTTTTAGTAAGTTAATTTGATCAGTTACGGTTGGGTAAACTTCTAGTGTTAAAATAATTTTGTACTTCTGAGGAAAACTCTAGTTGGTCGTATTAATGTTGTTTTGTTTAACTCAATCTCGTAGAATTATTTTAAGACTTTTCCCATGTATATTCAAAAAGGACTATTAGACTCTTATTTTCTATTTTGCAATACCTTTCTTCAGTCTTTGTCTTAAGATAACAATGTCCTCATAACTTCATTTTAAAAGTATCCTTGGATTCTCTTCCTGTTGCTATAATGAAATATCCTACGAAAGCAACCTAAGGGGAAAGGGTTTATTTCAGTTCATAGTGCACAGTCTACCATGACAGGGAAATAAAGACAGAATGAGCCTAGGATAGCAGGTCATATTGTAGTCGCAATCAGAAAAGAAAGAGATACAAGCATGCTGCTCTACTTATACAATCCAGGATCCAGCTAGGGCATGGTGTCACCTCACCCACAGAAGATGGGTTTGAGTTAACACAATCAAGTTAACACATGCTCAGAGGTCTACCTCCCGAGTGACTGCAGCTCCTGTCAAATTGATCACTAAAACTAACCGTCACATAACCCTTCCCTTTGGTTTACTAGAAACGCTGGGAATTTTTGTTATTGTACATTATTTAAATATTTTGTATAAGTCACCAGGGGGCACCTTAGCCTTTACGGAAACATTAATTACAGATTCACAGCTATCAAATTACATTTCTTCTTGAAATGCATTTGATGGTTTTTGTCTTCAAAAAATTTATTTGCCTCCTTTAAATTGTTGAAATCATAAGTGTGCTGATTATTGTACTATGATAATATTCCTTTATTACTCCTTGTCTTAGCTTCTTGTCTCCTTGCTGTAATAAAATGCTCTTACAAAAGCAACTTACAGGGGCAGGGTCTTCCCATCTCAATTAATGTGATCAACACAACCCCCCACACATAACATAGAGCAGCGATTCTTAACCTTTCCAGTGTTGAGACCCTTTAATACAGTTCCTCATCTTGTGGTGACCTCCAACCATAAAATTATTTCATTGCTTCTTCATAACTGTAATTGTCTACTGTTATGAGTTGCAATTTAAATATCTGTGTTTTCTGATGCGCCTAGGTGACCCCTGTGAAAGGTTTGTTTAATCCACAAAGGGTTGCAACTGCAACTTGAGAACCACTACATTGGCCAACCTGCTCTAGTCAGTTCTTCATGGCAGTCTTAGAGATGAGAGATTATGCAGTCTCAACAGTGGTGTTAGTCCCCACATGTTTAATAACGGGGACTGTGTTTCCTTCCTGATCTGTTTGGCTGGAGAAGTGTCAATTTTTTTTTTAATCTCTGCATTAATGCTCCTGCTTTTCTCCCCTTATTTTCTTTTTCCCCCCACAAATAAGACTTTTTATTTGTCACTATTAGAAATCTGCATTTCCAAGAGATTCTTGGACTGGTGACTCATATCCATCAGCCTGTTCAGGCTAAACACCTGTCTCATCGCCAGTAGCTTTCCAGAACTACCCCCTTCGCCATGGAGCTCCAAGAGATTTCCCAAGTCGAACTTGGGTTTCTTCGGCATTTTCACTTTTCTAACAAAGACATCATGAAGCGAATAACTGGACTGGCAAGACTTTTCTATGTCTTTCCCAATGCTGTCTAGAATCAATTTATTAGCCACTTCCTTCAAGTCATTTGTCTGCACTTCGCTGATTATAATTTTCATCATCTTCTGGATCTAGGGGATCTCCTAGTGCTGTGTGTATCTGGTTGTTCCATTTTTCAGTGAAACCAACACAGAACAGATGGAGCAAATAACCATCGGCTGTCTTGACATCACCGTAAGCGTCAATCAAGGTCTGCCACTTTTTGACCATGGAACGCATTTCGTCCCAGGTAAGATCCATGCCGTCAAAGTTAGTTGAACAGCTTCTACCCTAAAGAACCTCAGTAATTACCTTGAAATTTCTAAGTGTAGCTTTGTCATTCTGTAGATCAGCAAGGCTCACTCAAACATGTGACTCTTGAAGCCATCAGATGCAATTTTGGTTCCTTGAGTCCTTGTTTCTCCAATGTTTCTAATATTGAATATGGCCAGAGCTTTCACATCATATCAACCTTTCTTCAAAAAAGATCACTCCCTCCTGATGGCTTTCTTCAGGCACTTGTTCTTACTGGTTGCCATGCACTGCTGAGAGCGCTCATGGTTTTTTCCTTCTTCTTTGAATCTGATTTGTTCTTCCTTTCCTGGTTTCTTTGAGATTGAAGATGCAGGTCATTGGTCTTAGACATTTCCTCATTTCTAAAGGAAGACTATACTACTCAGTAGTGTTCCAACAGCTTCCCATGTTTTTATTTCAGTCCAAGATATTTTCTAACTCTCTTGATATTTTCTTCATCTATATCTACTATATGGTTTACAGTATTTAAGAATTTGTCAACATATCTTCATGTTAATGGTTTCTCCTACTGTTCCATCATTGTTAGAGATTAGTTTCATAAGGCTCACATATCTTTTACTTTATTGAGCCTCATTTTATGGGACAGATCTCAGCCACTATGGTAACTGATCTGTCACTTAAACAGAAGGCATATTCCACTACTGTTGAAAGGGGTGCTTTCTAAAGTAGACTGAGTCAGGCTGGCTAATAGAGTTGATCAAATATTCTGACTTCTTTATTATTTTCACTTATTTACTATTGAAAGAGGCTCTGAAGTTTCCAACTCTGGTTCATTGATTGTCTGTTTCCCTTGTAGTCCTGTCAGGCTCAGAGTTCTGCTATTGGGTGTGTATAGGTCTAAGAAAGCACACTTCTGAGAATGAGGCGACATTTTATCCCAGTCAACCCTACCTTGATAATACAACTATTCTAGTTTTTTTTCTTTTCGTTTCTTTTCTTTTTTTCTCTTTTTGAGATAGGATTTCCTGTAGCCCAGGATGTCCTAGGATTCCCAAACCACTTTCCTCCAGTTCCTACATACTGGGACTTGAGGCTTGTACCATCATGCCCAGCTTGGTCTTCTTTAGTGTTAACTTGTTACACTTGTTTTCTATTATTTTACTTTCAAGTCATTTCTTTATGATTTAACACGTCCTTTATGGGCATTAGCCTCCACCTTTTGATGAGGGTACTTAGCATATGTGCAGGTGACACTCCCGACTGACTGCTAGTGACTTTTGCCTGCTGCTTTGCTGTTTTTGTCTGATTGGGTTATGTTTGTTTTTGTTTGCTCATTTGTGTTTGCTGCCTTTTTATTCCTGTTTGTTCTCAGCTGTATTTTTTGCTTTTATTCTTTTTTATTTATTTATTGGTTTTTTGAGACAGGGTTTCTCTGTGTACCAGCCCTGGCTGTCCTGGAACTCGCTCTTGTGGACCAGGCTGGCCTCGAACTCACAGAAATACACCTACCTCTCCCTCCCGAGTGATGGGATTAAAGGCATGCGCCACCACCACCCAGCTTTCAGCTGTTTTTTTTATCCTTATCCTCTTTCCCTTGCAGCTACAGCTTCATAGTTTCTCTTAATCTCCTTTTCTTGTTTAGCAGTTACAGCTTCCTTCCATTACTTTACCGACTGTCTGCACACTTATAGAAATACTGAACTTGTCACAATCTACCTTAAGGTGATATTGCATCTTTCAAGGATAGCAGAAGAATCTTGCCAGTCCCCAGCACTTAAAAAAAACTTGCAGTTATATATTTAATTTACCCCTTCTAGCTTTGTGTCCATCTTTTAAAACACTGTATGTTTTACAAATTCCATTCTCTACTTTTACATCTTTTAAAGATTTAAATGATATTTAAACTTTGTGTTTATCTATGTCCTTTGCATTTCTGTCAGTCTTCATTTCCTCCTGGAGATCCAGAATGGGACCTAGAAGAATCGCTTCTGCCTAAAGGACTTCCTTTAACTGAGCTACAGAGCAACTAGATGGTGATGAAGTCGTTGGCTTTTGTGTGTCTGAAAAAGAACCTTTGCTCTGTTTTTGCTTTTAAGAAGTCATTCTGGTGGCTGTCATAACTCTACCGACACGCACTTCCTCTCGGCTCTTCAAAGACAGTCTGTCGTCATCATCGCTGTCATCCTCAGTTTTGTTCCTCTGACATAATGTCTTTAATCCCCTCAGTGCTTCCAGTGTTTCCTTTGTCATTGACTTCCAGCCATTTGATTATGATGTAGCTTTTACTTCGTGCTTCTTGAGCTCAGCCGGGTTGAACCTTCTGGATTGCGTGTTTAATTGTTGTTAAATTGGGAAAAAATTACATTTCTTTTCCCATCCTCCAGTGACCTTCCAGGGTCTCTAGTTACATATATGTGATGCCTCTTGAAGCTCTTTTTGTTGTCTAAGTTGTCTCTTTGTTTTCTTTCACCCTTGATAGTTTGTTACTCTGTCTTTGATCTCACAAATTTTGTCATCTGCTATGCCCTCCACCCACCCAGTCTACATTTGACTTTGTAAATAGTCACTTCTTTCAGAATTCGATGGGGATCTTTTCTTCATCTTCCACACATCTAGCTCTGCATATGTGAAATAGTCATGACAACTATCTGATTATCTTTGTTGATTATAACATCTACATGACTTTGGCATTAATTTTAGCTAATTTACCCTCTTGGTCGGGCATGTTCTTTCATCTCTTTACATACCTGGTCTCTTCTTTCTCTGCTGATGTTGCCTCGTTCTGGAAATCCCTTCACATATTTGTGCTTAGCATCTTTCAGAACACCTGAGAAAGACTCTTCCTAGATCTCTGGGTTTCTTTTCTTTAAACCCTCTCCTCTCCCTCTCCCTCAAGTATCCTCTAAAGTCTCCTAGCATAGGACTCTTCCACTCTGACTTCTCAAGGAAGCCTCCAAGCATGCCTCCCTTTCTCACTCCCGTGTCCAGGTCTAAACACCCTCAAAAGTAATGCACTGGGGCATCACTTCCCTCTCTCCATTTGCTTTGTCCTCAACAACTGCACTGCCTTTTGTTGCTTCAGGCCCAGTGTCATTTTTTAAAAAAATGTTTTCTGTGAACCTAGGAAACAACCTTCCTCAAGATCCAGTAATACTACTATTGGGTGTATATCCAAAGGATGCTCAATCGTGACACAAAGACATGTGCTCAACTATGTTCATAACAGCATTGTTATAGCCAGAACCTGAAAACAACCTAAATACCCCTTGATCGAAGAATGGATAAGGAAAATGTGGCACATTTACACAATGGAGTATTACATAGCAGAAAAAAATAACAACATCTTGAAATTTGCAGGAAAATGAATGGAGCTAGAAAACATCATATTGAGTGAGGCTCAGACCCAGAAAGACAAATATCACATGTACTCACTCATACGTGGCTTTTAAGCATAAAGCAAAGAAAACCAATCTACAAATCACAATCCCAGAGAACCTAGATATCAATGAGGATCCTAAGAGAGACATACATGGATCTAATCTATATGGGAAGTAGAAAAGACAAGATCTCCTGAGTAAATTGGGAGCATGACGACCATAGGAGAGGGTTCAAGGGGAGCGAAAAGTAGGGAGGAGAGCAGAGAAAAATGTAGAGCTCAACAAAATCAATAAAAAAATTAAAAAGATGCTACCAAAAAAATGTTTTCTGTGTTTTGTCTGTTTCTGGCCCTTGTTGAAACACCTTTTCTCGGAGCAGTGTTTCTTATGATGTCCTTTTGAGAATCTCAAAGCCCATCAGGATTCCTAGATCAACTCAATCACAGTGTTCAGGGGTGGAACACTGGCTTCAGTAACTGGCAGAACTTCCCAGGTAATTCCAACTGAAGGCAAGATTTAAAATGAAGGGGAGATATGTGGAAGAAACTTTTCACCAAGCACTCTTCTCTAAGTTTTGAACTTTTGGTGTATGCATTATTTATTCAAAAATAATTATAAAGTATAAAAATGTCATATGACTCTCACAGCTTACCAAAGGCAGAATATAAAAGAACTGATGCCCAACACTAACATTTCTTGGACTTATGATAATGGATTAATAAAAATAATAATCATCATATCAGTTTTTATATCAACATAAAAGACATATCACATGTTACATTGGAAATGCCACAAACGTTAATGCCATTCATTGACTGTGTGAATGAATCCATGAGGAGGTGGACTACCTACAATACTCCAACCCTTGCTTTATTACTAGCCTAACCTCTCATTGTTTGTAAATTGGGGGACAAAATATTTGCTACACAGGTTCAGTCTTACATTCAAGTAGATAATATACTTTTGCACATTTATTTATATAGGTGCAGATATATGGAATTGTTACCATGAACAATATGTTATAGAAATTGTAGGGCTATTAGTAAATAAGATAAGAAATATCTTCCCATTGAAGGAGAATGATGAGAAAGAAAGAGGAGGGAGGAAAGAGAGAGAATGTGGTAGATATATTCATGATAGCATATACACTCATGATGGTATAGTATGCCATCATGAGGGGAAATGACATCCTGTCTTTTCCAGCAAAATGATAGAACAAAAAGACCTGAAGTTAAATGAAACCTTGGCTATGGAAACATGTGTTTCATGTGTGTCAGTAAACAGAAAAAAAGGTTCTGATGGAAGTTGATGATTAGAGGTCAGGAAGTGGGAGCATAGGATGGTAAAGAACAGAGAAGTAGATTTAGTCTCTCTCTGTGTGTGTGTGTGTGTGTGTGTGTGTGTGTGATGTGATGTGCATGTATTGAAACACAACACTAATATGTTAATAAAAAAAGACTAAACAGAAAGGATGGCTTTAATCATTATAGACCACACTCCTGTATTGTTGAAGCTAACAGCCTCTAGAGGTAGTAATACTTACTAAGGACTCAACATGGTGTAATATCAGAAAGGGTCTCTGCTTAGGGTAAGCTAGGTGACTAAGAAGAAAGTCAAGCTGGCTGACAACCCATCATAAAATGACAATCAAAAAATACACCAAAGTCGATGTCTTTTAAGTCTGTGCCTGAGTCATGCCGTTAATATTTAAAATAAAAAGTTAAAAGAATTGGTCATTATTTATACATAAGGAAAAGAATTTGCTTAAATAGCATAGAAAAATGCCTCCTTTTTGCATAATTGTAAGAGAATATAGCAGTATGTTTTGAAAATATATTCCTTTACCAGGACTTTCATGTGTAAGCATTTAAATTCCAAAGAGGTGTGTAGTGTTTGCCTCCCCAAAAGTGCCTTTATAGAACACCATTTAAAGATCTTTACATTCAACAAAAGAAAACTCATTTTCCAAATGACACGATGAATCACTGCCTTGTGAAACATTTTGCTTTTCTATAAAAAGTACATTACATTCATTTTGTCCTTGCTAGAACGCTGGTATCATTACTTATGCTATTCCCCGGGAGTGGGGGAAAAAAAGGATTTTATCGAAGTGATTTACTTGTGTCAGGCCTGGAAGTGAACTGAAAGCAATAGCAGTTCTTCTATAAAGGGCGGCCTAATTGCATTACTGCCTTTCAAGTGATTGAACACACTGGTGCATATCAGAGCCATCTCCTCGGAGATGCTGCGAAGAGTAGACAGCTCACACAGCTTACTTTAAATCCCTGTTTGCAGCAGAAAGGAAGGAGCAAAGACTCTGTTTAGCCTGAAAAGCCATCAGAAGGGTTTCAAAGACACTGTCCCATGAAGAGTGTGGAGTTCAGCCAGTGGGATGAATGATTCACATATTATACATTTTGTGATGCTCAGTTCTGCTGCATCATAGTGCAAGAGACTGTGGTTTCTGTTAGACTTACCCTGGAGTTACCTGAATACCACTGTGAATGAGTAGTGGTTTTAGCATCTAATGCTAAACTCGTCTAAGCAAAGGATGGCATTAATGCTTTAGGTGGTCTTCAGTGGATGGGTTCTGACTGCTCCATAACTGTTAATTCTGGGAACACTTGTTAGAAACACAAGCAGACAGAAGATGATGAAACAGAGAGGATGCAGGCAATGGTTCTGTTCTCGCTGCCATAGTGTTCATAAGCATTGAAACCACTTCAACGATTTCTTCAGAGTCTCAGCAAGCAAAATCTGTTCTCTATGCTGGAAGTGGAAATTATTTCCTTCCTTCATCCTTGGAATTTCTCAATGCTCAAAACCCCAAACCTTCCCCTCCCCTCACATTGTTTTTTGCATAACGACCCTTTCAAATACACCCTTTTCATCAGCACCTCTCTGCTTAAGGGCAAGTATTTGCATGACCCTCTGTTCAGCTAGCTTATTGGAAAACAAGGCAGAGGGGCAGCGCCTCTTTCTGGAAACTTCAGGGTGCCATGCCTCTAAGTCTGTCCAGCTCTGACCCAGGGCTTCAGTGTCCTGGGGTGTGACCTGAGCATGTGGGATTTTCCATGTAGTACAGACGTCATTGGTTGGAGGCCCCATATGGCAAGCCACTGTCCTGAGCAACCTTCATGAGTGTGTTTGCCCAGTGCTTAATCAGAAGCTCAGCTTGGCAGCTTGTCCTATAGGGTTGAGGACATATCTCACTATTCTACATCTCCATCTTAACACACCTAAAATGAAGACTTTTAATGTGTTCTCATCCTTAATGTTGTTATTAGATTATGCAAATTAATAGAATATTCATTGGGCCCTGACACAAGAATGCTCAATAAATAAGTATAGATTAAAAAACTAAATTTTATTTCAAGACTGTATTCTATTAAGCAAACTTATTTTAGATAAAAATGACACTTCTGGTCCCTACAGCTTTCCATGCCTTATTTTCCTATAATTTGCTAAGTCAGAAAGAAAATCAGTACAAAGCAAATGTCATTTCAATTTTAATTCTATCTTTCTCTTTTAAAGATAGGCCTGCATCCCCTCCAAAAGCAACCAACAAAATAAACAAAACAAAAAGCTTGTGTTTAGAAAGAAAATGTCAAACACACTAAAATCAATCAAATTTATAGGAAACAAAACATTTAAATTTTTCTTTTTCATTAATTTGTTCTGTATCTCATGTCTCATTAAATCTTTATAAATAACTTCCTGTCACAAAATCTTACTAAAGATTTGTGCAGATATGTTGTAAATTATAATCCATCAATATCTGTATATTTCATAAAATATTTAAAAAATGAAAACTTTGGGATAATATAATTTGAGATATATTATAAAACATTAATTTTAATTTAAGAACTGAAATATAGTATGTAATCCATTTTGGAAAAGCAAATAACTCTAAGCTCATCTTTGAAAAAGCTTTTAGACTTGATGTTTATTTATTTGACGAAATCCTATTGGGTTTTATTTTTCTTAGTAATATGTATTTCTCATTTTGTATTATCACTAACAACTTAAATAAGTAAAGAAACCACTGAAAAAATGCATAAGATCTGTTGTTTTGTTTACTAAAATCCTTGGCTATGACTAGAAGAAATCTCTTCGGCAAAGTTCAAAGAATTCAATCTATAAATAAATCCTGGTAAGCCATGAGGTATTCTTTATTGCAGATATTGTAGGCTTTTCACTGTATGTTTTGCGAAATATAGTTGTAAATACAACCGAAATACAAATGAAGGATTAACGGAATTAGCAAACAAAGTTATAAACCACAAAAATGAAGTTGCTTTTGCTTTCTCCTATCCATGATAGGATCCCTCCTTTAAAAACGGAAGTGAACATATTGGCTTGGCCCAAATCTATTCCATTGGCTTTGTTTCAAGAGCTAAGGAAGGTAGGAGAATTACTTCTGTTGTACACTGGGCTAACAACTGTTAGGTTGAATTAGTCAGCTCACAGCATGCATGGCCTTCTCAGGAGTCCTGAGTGGCAGAGTCCTCTCAAAGAGAGCTAGACAGTACTGGAGAGAAAGCACAGAAGTGCCACCGAGAAGGATGAAGGGAAAGATGTACCAAGGGCACACAGCATACCGCAGAAAATCTCAGCTGCGGGGAAAATGACTGCATGTCTAAAATAAAATGACTATAACGTCTAAAATAACAGGGTAGAGGGGGTTGCTTTGAAGGAAATGCCTCTAGTGCAGGGCAGCCAGAGAGGCACCTGAGTGTAGCATCTGTTCAGTTCTCCCACTGAACTCCCTTGAAATGGCTCACGTGCCAGGGAACCTGATGAGATCCATGAAGAGAAGGAATCTTCATAATCCTCACGGTGCATTTTTCCCGCAACTGTCCTCCCTCCTCTAAACTTACCAACCACACTTTCAACCGTGCAAAGAAATGCACTGGGAAACTCACAGGCGCTTAGTGTGGGGACAGTCTTGGATTGTCTTCAAAAGACAATGCATCGTAAGGAGCCTGCTTGGTGTATAAAGGAATGAGCAAGGGAAGTTTTAGAACTGATGCCACCCTCCCCGTGTTGTGTCACATCTAGCGGTAAAAGACACAGATATGCAACAGGTGCAGAGAGTCCCTGTCTGAAGATTCTGCCCACAGGTAAGAGAGAAATGGTAGCAAAGGAGACAAAATATTTTCTAACTATTTAATGATGTAAGAGTATTTTTAACATCTGCTTTCATATTTTTTCACGCTATCTTTCACACCAATTCTTCAAAGGCCATTCAAGTTCCCAGTATTCTGAAGGGTGATGGTGTTACACATGTCTTCCTCTGTGTTGTTCTGCTATACCAGAGTACTTGAGGTTGGGTTCTTCCTAAAGAAAAGATGTGCACCTGTCTCATGGTTTTAGAAGTTAAACATCCAAGAAAGGTCATGCTCAATTTTCTAGGGCCTAGATCAGATCCATGTGGTGACAGCCTCATGCTATTTCATAACTTGGCAGGCAACATAAAGTGACAGCATCAAGTGTTATTGGTGAGAGAACACCCACAAGAAAGAAACGCCATAAGGTAGTAAAGAAAGCAAGAGAGTACACCAAGGAGGACAGGTTTAGCTTGTACCACTCACTCTTGAGGTAGGCAATCTAATCTTTCAAGAACAAGAACTCATACCCTGTGGGAAGAAAAAGCATCAATCCCTCTTGATGACCTAGTACTCAAAGACACCACTTCCCTACACAGCCACATTGGAGATAAAGTCACACAGCAAACCATGTAGAGTCAAGCTATTTTCCAGTTATTCATAATAAATGAGGCACACATTTAGAATACAGGCAAAAATAACACAGTTCTTTGAGATGTTTAAGAGCAGGTGCACATCTACACATTGTTACCATCTCACCCTACCCTTGCCATCTCCATCCCGCCCTTGTCATCTCCATCCCACCCTTGTCATCTCCACCCCACCCTTGTCTTCTTTATCTCACCCTTGCCATCTCTATCCCACCCTTGTCTTCTTTATCCCACCCTTGTCATCATCTCCATCCCACCCTTGTCATCTTCTGGCCAAAGCCCTAAGTTTTAAAATAACCCTAATACCATCTTCACTGCCAATGTGAAAACAGAAAAGAGAAACTGACAAATAACTGCAACTTCAGAATAAAGCAAGCCTTTTAATTTAACCCAGAAGAAGGCAAGGCAAGCCTGGACTGATGGCACATGTCTGGATTGCCAACATTAAGAAGCTGGGGTGGGAAGATGGGGTTCAAGGCTACTATAATGTGATCCTGACTCGAAAAGGGGTGGAGAAAAAAGATAAAAAGAAAAAGTCACCTGAAGGAGGTACAATTTCTTGGTGGGAAGTCACCTTGCTGTCAACATTCCCCATGTCATTAAAACCATACCAGATATAGTTAATATGTTTTTCTGTGGGTCCTGTGGTCTCCATATACTTAGCTCTGTGGCTGTAGCAGAGAAGAAGCTACATTGTGTAACTAAATATATAAACTAAAAACATGACTGTGTTCCAGCAAAAATTACTGCATCTCACTAGTCTTGTGTCCAAAACCCACATTTAAAATTTTATTCAATATACAGGAAATTTGTAATGATTTTCTGAGGCTCTAAGTATGACTTCTAAACCAACATGGTAATATAAGCTTCCGTATTTAATTTCCTGCTCCACTTTCATGACTAGAGAAACACAGAAAATGAAGGACAATGACAACTCTATACTTGTATATTTCAGTCACAATTAAAAAAGAGATGGGGAGGCACACCCATGTGCCACTCACCATTGTATAAAGAAAAATACTACTTGAGAACAACAAGCCATTTTATCTACATCCCAGCTTGGACTAGTTGGGGAGCAACAGGTTCCATACTCCTGAAGAGAATAAGAGAGGCCAGCAAGGAACTCTCAAATAATAGTGCACTTGGTTGGTGTGGAGGGCCTTCTGTCTATGTGTCGCTTTCATTGGTTAATGAATAAAGAAACTGCCTTGGTCTGTTGATAGGGCAGAATTTAGGTAGGTGGGGAAGACAGAACAGAATTCTGGGAGAAGGAAAGAGTCAGGGAGATGCTATAGATCCGCCACCAGAGATAGACGTGCTTTGCAGGTAAACCACTGTCACATGGCAATACACAGATTAATAGAAATGGGTTAAATTAAGGTGTAAGAGTCAGCCAATAAGAAGCTAGAGCTAATGGGCCAAGCAGTGTTTTAATCAATACAATTTCTGTGTGGTTATTTGGGTTCTGAGCAGCTGGGACAAACAAGCAGCCTTCCTCCTACACTTGGTACCCTAAAGGGCGCCATCCATGACCCATATCTTGACTATCTTTAGGGAAGGGTGCATGCTCACTTAGCTGGGAGTGGTTGGAGCTTAACCCAGATGAGTTCTGCTGCCAAGGCAGACAAGAAAGCTACATGAAAGCAAAGACTTATTCCAGCAATGGGATGCAACTCACCACACCACACAGAATTAAAGTGTCTATGCTGTTGAAATGACAATGAATTGATTAACCTTCCTCAGTCTCAGTCTGAAGGGCTAACCAACCATTACAAGATTTTACTCAGAATCCATTTTGATTTCTATTATTAAGCAAACATTTTATCCTATAAATGGGTTTTTTAGGGGGACATTATAAAATATTCAACAATAACAAAGGAAAGCTACTATTAAAATATATGAAGATTCCTTTTGAAACAGGTTTGCTGCAAACAATAGGAAGACACAGTTTAAAATCTCTAGCCTGCACTTTGGAATTTTGACATTTTATAAAATTAGATGAATAAACAGGAGTTAAGATCCACAAAATGGGAACATTTTGAACTTGTTAAACCGTTCAGAAATAATAAAATAGTAATTGTCACATTTTATAGAAACTCAGTAGAAACTGTCAGCAGAATATTACATGCACCAGAAAGCAGAATCAACACACTAGAAGACTGATAAATTCACTCCAAGAATCAGAAGAAAGAGTTGAGGAAATGAAGGAACAGGACAAAGACTCAGGGGTGCTGTGTATGCATAGCAGGAGTTTTAAAAGCCTGACTTGGGACAGATGAAAAGCAGCAACAGAGGGGAGAAATGCAAAAGCAAGGATAAGTTTTTCCTGAGCTTAATTAAGACTTCTTATCAACACAAAACATTAATCATAATTAAATGCTAACAAAACGTTTACAGTGGACAGATATTTGGTACTGTTTGAATTTAAAAGTTAAAGAAACACTTCAGAAATATATTCTATAGAAAGAAAGAAGTAAGCTCCCTATAACTAAAACCATAAGTTTGGCATTAGCTTTTATCCCATTATCTACAAGAGCTAGATGACATAATGTTGTGTAGTGTAGCAATTTCTTCTGAGATAAAACATTTAACCCTGGAGGGAAGGTCATTAAGACACAAGATGCTCTAAATCATCCTGTCCTACAGGGAAGCACCATGAAACCCAAGAGTAAACAATTCATATGCTTCAGGAAGTTCCTGAAACTGATCAGATGCACTAGGATCCTCCTTTCCCAATCATATATAAGCTGGAAGGCCTGCTGAGAGATGCTTAAAGAAGCAGAGACCAGCCCAGATGTCTGAAAAGGGACACTGTCCAATTTGTAGAGATGCCTACAAGTTGTGCAGTGCACTATGTCTTGGATTTTAAAAGACCCTAAAGGCTGATGTGATAAAGGTTTGACCCCCACAACTACTGTTATTATTGGAAGTTTAATAGTTCGTAAGGATCCTGTTCTCAAAAATGGGTAATTCATTGAAAAGTTTCTAGAGTTACTATTGTGAGATCTTGCTGAAGGAAGTAGATCACGAGAGTACTGCTTTTGAAAAGAATGCCTAGCCTTCCTCCTTTACGAAAACTATGAGGCATAGGGTGAGGGGCCTCCTCTGCCACACACTTCCATGGCCATGACATTCCACTTTACCTGAGATGCAAAGTGACATCGCCTGTCAACCATTTCTGTGGAATAGTCCTTTTGTACACTGCAAGGATTTGTCATTTGAATTAGTTTAATAAAATGCTGATTGGCCAGTGGCCAGGCAGGAAGTATAGGCAGGACAATCAAACTAAGGATGATGGAAAGGAGAAGGGCAAAGTGAAGAGCTACCAATCAGATGCAGAGGGAGCAGGAGATGAACACGCCATGTTAATAAAGGTACCGCCATGTGGCAGAGCATAAATAAGGAATAGGGGTTAACATAAAATGTAAGATCTAGTTAGTAGTACACCTGAGCTATTGGCCAAGCATTTGTAATTAATATAAGCCTTTGAGTATTCATTTGAAAGCAGCTGTGGAACACAGAAGCTTCTTCTTACAAACCATGGTCTGAAATTTCTGAAACTGTGAACTAAAATTAATCCTTATCCATGTAAGTGCTCTTGGGTACTTTGTCACAGAAACATACATTAATAACACAATGCATGAAGAAGAGGGTATTCATGGCCTTCCAGAATCATTCATTGTAAGTTTGCTACCAACTGAGAGTCAAATGAATTCAATTCCAGTAGCTGGAAGGAATGAGTATGAGAAGAGTTAAGACTAAAAAGATTGTGGTTGGTGTATTATAAAAACAACGAGGACACAAAATGCCACAGGGATGAAAATCTGGACTCAAATTATTCAAATAAAAATTATTGATTGATGAGGGTTAGTACAAGAAAGACTGTTTCTCCCATTTTCTAGAATAAGAAAATATGCAGTTTCACTTTCATTCAAAACAGAGCTATCAATTTCAGAATCATTTAATTCTAGAATTTAAAGATGATGATCTTGAGTTTAAAGGTAATACTTAAGAGCGATAAACTGAACATTAGAGAAGGGGATTTTATGGAAAGATAGCGATATGTCATGTGTAGACTCAGCAGTTTCAGGGTGTGCCTTCCTTGAGGGGCTACATTTCACACAGCACAACTTGAGCCGTTCTGAGCCTGAGTACTAAGGCTGGTGTCACCGTCACACTACTGCTGTCTCCAGTGTAGCACGAGCCTGTGACTTCTGGATTAACTCAGGGCCACACAGCATATCAGATCACCTCAAAGAAACCAAGTCCGTGACAGTGCCATGCCCATGAGACCAGTGAGTGATGCTCCCCTCCTAAAATACATTTAAAATCGGACGTATACCAGTGGCAAGGCAGTGCCTGTCAGTCATCAGACGACCTAGGATAAGTGTAATGCCAGTGATACTGCTCATTAAGGTTAGACTAGAAAAAAGAATTTGCATTTGTCCCATAAGTGAACTTAAGACTCTTTCATGCCGGGGTGGCACACGCCTTTAATCCCAGAACTTGGGAGGCAGAAGCAGGCAGATCTCTGTGAGTTCAAGGCCAGCCTAGTCTACAAAAGCTAGCTCCAGGACAGGCTCCAAAGCCACAGAGAAACCCTGTCTTGAAAAACCAAAAAAAAAAAAAAAAAATAAAGACTCTTTCATGAGTTAAAGCCTAAGAAATGATGGAGGGTGTGAATTTACTAGTGCTAAGTCCTAACTATGGAAAGACAAACAGTCCATCTACATTGTTGGCATAACTTGCTCAGGCAACCTTGGTTTCTGACAAACTAAACAGGCTTTGATGTTCAGCTGTCACAAGTCATGTGACTAATGACAGAGCACCAGTATCAATCGGCTTTATTTGTCACATCTACAAAACCGAGATAAGCTTTCTGGAGAGTGATCGTTTTGAAGAGTAATGAAAATTCACCTTTCCAGTGTGTACCTCACTGCCGAGCACGTATGGAGAGATCCCATTACAGTACTAAGAGTGAAGCAAACTGCAGCTGTCCTACACAGGACACAGACTCTAACAACTGTCCCACACAGGACACAGACTCTAACA
>PVIU01010420.1:26115-70313 GCA_004026605.1 Ondatra zibethicus | reverse complement strand
GAGTCATTTTAGGACTGGCAAGATACTTGGCTCTAGAGGAGATCCCAGGTGTCCACAGGGATGTCCCCAGCTAGGTCCTTGGGCAGCAGAGGAGAGGGTGCCGGAACTAGCATTGTCCCATAGTCACACTGATTAATATCTTGATCACATCCATAGAAATTTCGTCCAATGGATGGAGATAGATACAGAGACCCACATTCACACCAGAGCAATGGATTGAGCTCCCAAGGTCCAGTCGAAGAGCAGAAGGTGGGAGAAGATGAGCAAGGAAGTTAGGACCTTGAGGGGCTGGACCACCCACTGAGACAGTGTGCCTGAACTAATGGGAGCTCACCAAATCCAGCTGGACCAGGACTGAATGAGCATATGCTCAAACTGGACTCTCTAAATGTGGCTGCCAATGAGGGCAGACTGAGAAGCCATCAACAATGACACTAGGACCTATATCCTCTGCATGTATTATCTTTTTGGGAATCTAGTCGATTTGGATGCACACCTTCCTAGGCCGGGATGGAAGGGGAAGGGCCTTGTACTTCCCATAGGGCTGGCCACCATGCCCTCTTTTAAGGAAGCAGTGGGAGGGAGGAGGGGGGAGCGGGAGGAGACTGGGAGAAGGGGGGAAATGTAATTTTTTTTTGAATGGAAAAAAATAAAAGAATATGAAAAAAACCCAAAATATCACCACAGTATGGGCTTTTGAAGCTTGAAAGCCGGCCCCAGTGAAACACCTCCTTCAGCAATGCAGTACTCTTAGTTCTTTCAAAACAGTTCCAATAAATGAGCATTAAGCATTCAAATATATGAGCCCTGGCAGCTCATCCAAACCAGCAAAAACAAGAAGGAAACTGTAGCTGGAATTCTTTCATTGAAAAGATTGTAATTCATTTTTAATTATGTGCATGCTTGTGTGGGTACATATGTGCATATGAGTGGAGGCACCCATAGATGCCAATAGAGTAGGATCTGCTGGAAATACATGGAGCTCCTGGTGAGTGTGAGCCATGCAGTGTTAGTGCTCAGAACTGAATTCAGGTCCCAGGGCTGTGGATTTGTGGATGGAATTCTGATTTCTCTTATTTGAGAGTGCTCTGGCTCACTTGCCAAAAAGGCTCTGCCCATGACAAATATTTATTACTCCCTCCTTCTCTCTCTCTTCTAAAATAGTAAGTGGTCACTCATTAAGAACTGGGAAGTGCTCTGTATTCCTATCTCTATAGTAGGACTGGAAGTGGCTATTTTTACCATTTGATCTGTGATGAACCACAGTTGTATCCAACTCATGAGCTGCAGACTTTTGATGTGGGATTCCCCTCAGTATGCTGTGAATGCCATTGGTTGATTACGAAGCTGTTTTGGGCCTGAGATAGGGTAGATCAGAGCTAGGCAGGGAAAACTAAACTGAATGCTGGGAGAAAGGAGGTGGAGTCAAGAAGCCATGGAGCCACTGCCAGAAACAGACATGCTGAAACCTTGCCAGTAGACCATGAGCCTCGTGGTAAAATATAAAATAATGGAGCTAGCTAACAATATGCTTAAGTAATTGGCCAAGCAATGATTTAATTAATAAAGTTTCTGTGTGGTTATTTCGGGATTCTTGGCAGCTAGGAAATGAACAAGGGGCCTCCTTACAATAGACTGTTGTTGCCTGAATTTCTTAAACAAAAAAGCAAAAACCAAAACTTTGAGAAAATAAGGGTGTTGTGTGTGCTGCTTGCTTTAGTCACTATGTTTGAAACATCATGAGTATAACATAGCAAGCTAATATGCAAAATATTATTTGTAACATTGAATTGGCAGAAGTGTTACAGAATCTCCTTGTACAATGAGTAGCAAAACCATTGAAGAAAATACTTAGGATGAAACTAACCAGACAATTTAACAAAAGCAACAGCTACTAATCTCCACTACCCCAAAGAAACAATGAAAAAGAACATGAGAGGTCTGTGATAAGTTCCCTCTTGATAATCCAGAATGGCCCAGTTTCTAGGTTCTTAGTCCATCTGGTTTCAACAATTACTCAGTATAACCTTAAGAAAATTGCATTTTTAACAGCCTATCAGTGAAAAAGAAGTACCTTTTGAAATCGTACATTTTAGGGTTCTCTAGAAAACCTGAGGTGTCTCCATGTATACATCTGTCATCTATGTCTCTATTCTTACATCTATATGCATAGCCCTTTGTGTAAAATCTTTGCATATGTAAAATTATTCATGTGCATACATAGAGGAGAGAAAGACAGAAAAACATAGGCATAGACAGGCACACACACATACACACACACACATGGGTTTATATGAAATGCTGTATTCTGAGCATAACTTGCCTATGGTAATCATGAGCTCACAATATCAGTGGTCACCTGTGTAAGACCTGCATAAGCCAAAGTCAGTCATGGCATCGATCGGTAAATGATCCCCAGGTCCTGCCCTTTACCGGAGAACTTTTGGCAGTTGATAGCTGCTGGGGGAGGGAGAATCATTTTCTACTGGAGATGTGGCCCCTGGTAAGTTCCCATGCTCCAGTGTATGGACCTACCACCCACTCACATGGGCAGCACTAACTAAAGTGGATCTTAAAAAAAAAGCCATCAACTATTGAGTGAGGTATATTAGAGGAGTCTGAGGGAGTTTGATGGGGTGTAATGCTTGATATGATTACATTTCATTATCTTCGTGTATGAAATTCTCAAAAGATAGAAAAAAATTAAAAAGAAACTTATCAGGGCTAGGATAGAACTCAGTGGTAGCATGCTTGCTAGCATGCCTGGGACCCTGTGTTTGGTCCCTGGTAACCTGGAAAAAATGAACGAATGAATGCATTGATGAAAAAATGAATGAGTGAATAAAAACTAATGAAAGCTTTATTTTTCTTTTGAGGAAAACTAAATTAGCTGCAAAGAAAGCCTCTAAGTGTTCACAGAAAACCTGGCACAAATTATCTTGAGAAGGCAAAAAGGGTGACCAGTTGGGTTATAATTACCGCTAGCTATCATGTTTCAGTTTTATAAGGGTAGAAGAAAACTAAGACCTATGACAATAAACATCTCAGGAATAATTTAAAAGTAAAATAAATACAGGATCATTACCTTGAAAAGATAATAGCAATTATAAGAATACATGCTGAGAAAAATTAGCAAAGCCATTCAATTATTTAGTCCCAGGCATGCTTTGAAATCTTTTGAAAATTGGTGATGTATTCATCATTTTCCTTTTGCAAAAAACTGAAAAATAGGCCCACATAATTGAGTTAATTACTAGCATTATATATTGAATAAAACGGTCCTTTGGAATAGCATATGCAAATGAAACTCTTCTGCAAAAGATGTTCATGGAGAAGGGAGGATTGTGAAAGCGGAACTTTCACAGGTCAAGTTTAGTAACCATGTCAACTAGGTTTCTAGATTACTCTGAAATGATATTAATATCTTCATCTTGTTGACTCTTCCTGTAGGATGTGTGATTCTGTGTAACTGGAAGATATATGGTATACAGTGAAACCACATATATTTATTGGAATGTAATATAGTTTTATACAAGTCAATAAAGGGGAAGTCAGTTATGATGGGGATTCTGTACAGCTAGTTGTAAATCTGAAGAGGGTATCACAAAGGAGAGTTTCTCTAAACTGAAGCTAGTACATACTTTATTCCACTACAAAAACAATAAATAAGAAAACATTCTTAAAATAAAGTCATATGCAATACATATATCATAAATTTATTATCAATATTAATATTGCAGTGTGTACTTGAGATTGACACTAGAGTCTCAGTCATGCTGAGTGAGTACTATACCACTCAGCTACTTCCCAAGACCTCTTTTGTCTCCCAAAGATAATATCTCACTGACTTGCCCTGGTTGGCCTTGGACTCACCATGATCCTCTTGTTTTAGCATGCCAACTATCTGGAATTACAAGCCTCTACCAAAAGAAACAATATGTCTTAAGTATATCTCATCCAAAAAGTGAACTTAGTAGGAGAACAAAATGAAAAGGAGGCCTTGGGGAATCTTCCTTATAGGTGCAAAATCCAAAATGAGAAATTTAAACATAAACAGAGCACATTTGACTTTAGTTTTAAAGGGATAATATAATAAAAACTATTAGGACTAAAAATTACAAGTATAAAATAAACATGTCTAGCAGACTAACTGGAGACTGACAGCGACAGAAGGAACACAAAGAGGAGGAGAAGGAACTATTGCTGACAAAGAGGAGCCACTATGTGTCAAAGGGAAAAAGGGGATGAAGGGAAGAGGAAGGAAGGGAGGAAGGAGTGGGAGTTAAATGAAGTAAAGAGACAAAAGAAAGGAAAAGGAGAGAGAGAGCCCAGAATTTAAACACGCTGTGAAAAGTGGGTTGTTTTCCAGTATTCAGAATGATTTATGTAATTTGAAGCAGGCCTTCATAAGACTGTAAGACCATGAAGAGAGCCAGACTCCCACAATAGTCATTCCAGACCCAAAACTGTGGGAACTCATTTTATTATGCAACAGGCTCTTTCACATACTTGTTCAGATAAAAATAGTCACATGTACAGAAGAGAAGGATTTATGAGGTTGCTGATGTGACGGTAATAAGGTAATAAGGGGATGGTCAGGTGAAATTGTAATTAGCAAGACAATAATATTTCGTCAAATAATTGCTGTATTGTGTGCTAATAGAAGTCATATTTTAGCAGCCATGGTTGTGGTGATCTGGTTAGGTAAGCATCTGGCTTTGTTTGGCAAAGATTTTTGTGGGATTTGTGATTGTGTAGCAGTTGCCTCTTGTCTTCAGCCTGGGATGTTCCCTGTGCTATCTGTGTTCTAAAACACCACAGTGAGGGCCCTGCGGCAGAAGAAAGGCAGAGCACAGAGATCAAATGTTCTTACTTGCCCACCTCTAAATCTCACCCTCAAACTCTAACAAATACTCATACAACATGCAATTTCCTGAGCATCCTTAAGTTGCCTAAATCTATGAGCTGCTTGATTACTTATGTTTTATAAAATCAAATGACCATTTATTTTAAAAAGATTACTCTTCAATTATAAATATCATATTGTATATAAAAGCATCGAGAGGTAATTTTATTTCAAACATATACTCTTTTTTTAAAAGATATATTTATTTTCTTCTTGTTCTTCTTCTTCTTCTTGTTCTTGTTCTTCTTCTTGTTGTTGTTGTTGTTGTTGTTGTTGTTGTTGTTGTTGTTCTTCTTCTTCTTCTTCTTCTTCTTCTTCTTCTTCTTCTTCTTCTTCTTCTTCTTCTTCTTCTTCTTCTTCTTCTCCTTCCCCCTGCCTCTCTCTCTGTGTGTGTGTGTGTGTGTGTGTGTGTGTGTGTGTGTGTGTAAGTACCTGAAGAGGCCAAAAAGGGCATCAGATTCCCTGAAACCAGAGTTAAAGTGCCTGTGAGCCACTGGATATGGGTTCTGGAAATGAAACTTGTGTTGTTTTTAGATATTTAATAGTGAAAGATAAGAAGAAAGTAATAAACAGACACCTTACTGATGTACCAAAATGCCTAACCAAAGTTAAGTAAGAAAGGGAGGGCTCATTCTGTCTCCCTGTTTTAGGGCACAGCCCCCATTGACAGAGAAGTGTGATGTAGCTGATCACATCACATCCCCAGCAAAGAAGCAGAGAGAGAGAAAGAGAGAGAGAGAGAGAGAGAGAGAGAGAGAGAGAGAGAGAGAGAGAGAGAGAGGAATACTGGTCCTCATCTCAGTTTCCCCCTTTTATTCATTCTCAGATGTTTGTTCATGGAATGGTGTCCCCCACATACGTGGTGGGGTTTCTCTACTCAGCTAAATCTTTTTGGAGACATTCTTAAATAGGTATGTTCCCATGGTAATTCTGAATGCAGTCAAATTTACTGTGAAGACTAGACTTCACACTGGGGGAACTGTTAAAGGAGGAGGAATGGTCATCAGTTATCTTACATTTCCCTAGTACTGAATACCCAGTGAATTACACACAATGCCACCTCCAATTGTTTGGCTTTTGAAGTATTTTCCTATTTCTAAAGAAATATGGAAAGAAATAGGACAGATTATTTTATTCCTTTTCCAGTGATAAGTAGATTTGCTATCCATTGGCAATTCATAGTTTTAAAATGAAAAATTACTCATTAAAGGTGGCTTCAGAAAGTTGCAAGGTGATATAAGTGGTTTTCAGCTCAAGAATCACATGTGATTAGAATATATGACCTAGACATGCATTGTCATTGCCATTATCCTGAACTCATCTATCTTAGATTTCCTTTCTTGGCTTCATTTCCCAGTAGATGATGCTTTAATAAAGAGACCCACAGTTATTCAATCAGAGGAGACTAAGAGACTATGAAGGGCTTATCCCTTAATGGGGACATCTGTGTCACATTCCTCCTCTCATGACTCAGGCACCATCATAGAAGAAAGAGTATAAATATTGTAAGAGCTAGAGGTTGGAGAAGAACATGGGAAATCCTTTTCTAGACATGATGGACTCTTTGCACACAAAACTTCATAGAAATTTTCATCGACTACACAAAATCTTACTACACAAAATCAAGCCATTCAAAATCATATCATGGTTGAGGGAGGGGGTTATGGAACCCTACCTCTAGTTAAGGAACTTTTGCCAATTATTGACTGCTGGGGAAGGTTGTCTACACTCCAATTGATGGCCCTATACCCATGATCTTACAGACAATATAAATTGGACTAATTTAATTTTTTAAAGTACATGGACCAAGAAAGGAGATCTGGTGGAGGTAAGCTGGGAAGATTTGGAGGGGAGGGACTGAGGGAGACTTTGATCAAAACATCATGGATACTTATATGAAATCCTCTTAAATAATTAAATAAAAAAGTAAAGTTTACCCCATCAGAGTAAATTTAAATGGGTATTTACACAAACTCTCTAGAATTTTTCTAAATAAAAATAGGACATTTTTCTTGATTCTCTAGAGGATTATAAACTAGACTTCTGTTAAAAATATATTACTGTTAGTTTCATAAATCTCAGTGTCTGAATATTGGCCCAATATTTGAAAGGATCAGTTTAAATGTACTAAAAGCAAACATTTTTCGAGTTATTATTAGATTGTAGAAATATATGGTGAAGTTGCCCTTGGAAAAACAAGGACATCCATAAAAGGGAAATTCAAAAAAAAATCAACAGCATATGCTTAGCTGTAGTCAGCAGGGTTCCAAAACTGAGCCAGTTACTCAAGATGAGTGATGTCAAGCTTACTGTTTTGGGTGGTAAAGGCACAGGGAAATCAGGTGAGTTTTACTGTCTTGTCTAGCATGATGAGAGAGACAAACTAGGATGTTAAACAATAGCTATATATTATACAAGAACTTATAATAAATTCAGTCCGTGAAATAATTTATATTAATTTTGTTTGTGATTTTTAAATCTTTCAGGCAAGTTATTGTTTAATTATGATCTGTTTTAGGAGGTGAGCCAATGCAGTTGCTTGAAATATGAATTTGTATCTTTTTCGATTGATGTTTAAAATTCTAAAGACCAACAAGAGGCCTTTTTATCACTTTCCTGTTTCTTACCCCAGTACTCTTGCCTGCAAACCCACCAGTAGTTAATTGTTCAGATGTGAGGGTAAAGTGGGCAGAGTTGACTCAAGTGTGGAGTGTGTTTTTTATTGGTAGCACTACAAAAGGGCCATGACTGTCTGGAGACACTGCTGTGTGGACACCCTGGAACCTATCACAAAAGGCCCTAAATCTGGAATGTGCTATTCTTTTCTGTTTGCTTTATTTTGTTCTGCTGTACAACATATTGGCAGTAAGATTTCCACCAATGAATAACAGTCTAGCAACAAGAGCTGAGTAACCAGCAGACTTGAGTGTTCCAGAAAGACAATAATATCTTTGAGTCTTAAACTGTTTCCAGGGCACTAACTCTCTGTATCCCTTACAAATTGCATATGCTGGACACTTCCTCCGTCCTTCCTACACATAGAGCTTTTGAACAAGATCTAATTAATAGGGAAAATAAGGGTGGTAAGAGCTTTGGATTTCAAATATAATGAGGTTTATATTTGGACTTTAGAAGGTAAGGCATTGTACATGTTTGATGAATTTTGTAACAATTTATCTGTATAACATGCAAGATCACATACTTCTATTTATATAATCATGGTTTTCCACAGCTTTTAGGTCAGAATTCAGTAAAGTCTTAAGCTCTTATCTAAGGCTTGCTGGTTACTGAATGAATATCAAGTTGATGGACCTAACTGAATATCAGTATGATAAAATAAAACAAGCCTAAATTTTGTCTATTCATTTCACAGCACTTACTGTAAGGTTTCTTACCAAGAGGTTCATTGGAGAATATGCTTCGAATCTTGGTAAGTTGCTGCTATACACTTCTGCCCTACTTAATGTTTCAGTATCATGCTTTAAACCTAATTAAGAACAGAGAGGCACGTTGGCAGAAACTGCTATTTTTACATTCATTAAAATGTTTTAATTCAAAGATTCTAGTTTTAAATACCAAAGTAAGTATTTGAGTGGAATGTTTTCATCATCAAAATTACCTAATATGATGATGAATTAAAAAGTTGGGGGTTTTCAAAGTCTAAAACTAGAAAACAGTAAGGTTGTGGTTTTATTTCTCAAATGCTCCAAAGCATGGTCATGCATTTTTTTGCAATGTTCAAAAAGGTTTTGATAATTAACATCTGTTAAAAGATTAGTATTCATAGCAAAAGATTAGTGAAATACTAAAGGATTAGTATTCACAGTATCCACAGCAAAAACACCCATGAAATGAAGCTTGTAAAAACGGTGTAAAAATAAAAGAATGACACATTAATTAAACGTCATATTGTTATCTAGGCTGTTTCTATAAATTTTAGAGAAATTATACAAAAGTTGCCAATATAATCCTAAGGTCATTTTACTGAATCTGACTCACTTTTGCTTTTGACTTGGTTTATTTTTATCTTAGGATATAGGAGATACCACAGAATAAGAGGAAAGAATTTTGTTAGACCCTTAAGTATACCTTTTGCTAAGAGATTGATCAAAATAATGGAATTTATATCTTATCTGATCAAAGACTTGAGGTTAATTTTTTTCATTTCTTAAATCAACAATAGCAGAACTCTAGGAAATGTAAGGGAGTCATTTTGTTCAATATTGCTTATTTAGTGTCAAAGAATTCATAATTTTTTTCTTTGAGAATCACAGAAAACATTTGTTCTTGAGAGGACATTATCAGCACATTGCTAAAAATGGTTTTAAAGATTTGTGTCACATGGCTTTATGTGTGTGTGCAGCACAGTATTTCCATTCATTTGACATTGTGAACACTTAAAAACAAGTGTTTGAAAACTGCCTACAGAAAGAAAGCTGCAGAAAAACAGAAATTTCTATGTTTTATTTCAAGGAGCAAAAATCTCAGGCACAGGGGTCAACATAATATACAAGCCAAGATGCCTGGCTGAGAAAGTTTTCCCTGAACAGAAAAGAGACTTAATGCAAACAAGACAATGCAGTCTCTAAAGGAGACAGGCAACAATAAAACCTTCACCTTAATCCTTTCTACAATGCAGTTAAATAAACAAATGAAATGTTTACCCGTTTCCAGCTGTGACATCTCTGTATATAATATAAGACCTGAAGACATTTTGAAAATATAAGCATGTGACCCAAAGGTCACCAACTCTATGGAAACAGGCTAGCAAAAGCAACTCCATCTTGTCAAGGAAGGATAGAAGGGGAAATTAAAACACTCTAAAAACAGTTAGAGATGACAGCTCTTGCCAATGCTGTGAGATTTGAGAGAAAGTGTTTTAAACTGTCTGGGAGAGTTTATGTTCAGGGCAAATAGTATATGTGAAAAGTTTAGAAAATACCTCTGTAAACAAAATCTGATGTCTGATGAAACTATGACAAATGTTCTATTTGTACGGATTTTAAAAGTCAGTCTTTATCCCCTGAGGAAACATTCATTCATCAAATGTCTGCTTCTTTTGTAAAATAGAGATTTATTGACTATTTTATGTGCATATATGAGTTCACGTGGGGCATGAGCACGCAGGTACCCTGGGAGTTAAGAAGAGGGCATCAGGTTCTAAGAACTGGAGTTACAGAAAGTTTCGATCTATGAGTGCTAAGAAATGAACATAGGTCTTTTGCAGGAGCAGCAAGCACAAAGCACTGAGAAATCCCTCTAGCCCCTTCTATTACTTCTTATTATGGGTTACAGAACAATTTTCAGAGTTAGTCAAGTTTTTGTGTTAGTGTGTTAATTTGTGGAGAAATAGAGCTGAAGGAAGAGTTACAGAAATTATCCATCCATTCATTAATGAAAGAAAGCTCATATTCATTCATCAAAGAATATTCATTGGATAACTGTGTTATAGTCCGTATATTTTCTACAGTAATAGGGTATGTCAGAGCACAAAAGAATAAGTGTTTCATTTATCATAGAATTTGTAATATTAAAGAATGATTTGTCAACCCAAGCCAAAAATTATGTAATTTGATGATAAATGCTATAAAAATAAATAAAACAAGAGAAAAGCATGGATATGGTATGTATTAAATTTTGCAAGAGTCAAATGGTAGAAGTGGATGTTTTCAGTCCAATACTTGAGGAGCAGAGCTCCGTATTCAATCCCCAGGTCAGCCTAGAATATGTAGAGGTTCACTGCCTTGAAACAAAGTAAAAACAAACTAGGAGAGAGCAAAGCATCTTTAGAAGGTGTCGGTAGAGCAGAGACTTGCTGAAGAAGATATGTAAGGAATTATATCCCAGGTGGAAGAAAGAATAAATTTCAAAGTTTGGATGTGACAAGCTACTGACAAAGTAGAGTAATATCCAAGTTGGTCGATAGTGGACAGAAGGAGAGAGATATACATAATACACAGGGCCCTGATCCATGACAAATGGTACAAGACAGCGAGTATAAACTGGATTCAGATGTGGAGTGTGGGGAAATGGTGAAGTCTGAGTTAAAAAAAAAACCTTAAGGAACATGACAATAAATAAAGAAAATTCAAACAGAAATAGAATATGCTGTGTGAATATCATAGGAAGGGAATATTTGAGATTTTGTCAGTGATCAAATATAGCGGTGCAACTAACTAATGAGGTGTACAAGATCGAGGGTGAGTATAAATGTATTGAACTTAAACCATTTTCACATGTTTATAAGGTGTTGATAATGAGTACTTACTAAAATGTGAGATGGCTTGTGTATAAGGTGCTTTATGACAAGTCTGAAGACCCAACTTTCGACCCAAAATTCATGCTGTGGAATGAATTGGCCTTCTGACTTCCACACAGCCTACACACACACACACACACACACACACACACACACACACACACACACACCACACTCATTAATCAATCAATAAAAGTAATAAACAGTGAAGAAATTCATGGTAGAGGAGACATAACAGAATTTCTGATGATTTGTTTATTCATGGATGAGAGGACATTTTAATGTGTTGAGAGGGTATGAATCATTGGTAGAAGTATCTGTATTATACCATAGGAAGATAAACAAATGAGTAGACACAACTAAGTTAAGGGATCAGTGCAAAATATTCATGGTTTCCTCACCAGCCCTGAGCAAAAGATACTCTACTATGCTATGAAAATAGTACTGCTGCAAGTCTGTAGAGATGACTTGGCAGGTAAAAGCACTACTATTCTTGCAGAAGACCTGGGTTTGGTCCAGCACCCACATGGTAGGAAATAATCATCTGTAACTTGGGTTCCATGCAATCCATTGTTCTCTTCTTTCTCTGGAGGCACCAGACACACTCGTAGACGACAACAAACACACACACACACACACACACACACACACACACACACACACACACACACACACTAATAAATCTTCAGTAGAAATAGCCTGAAAATATGACTTGCTGAATTTGGCAGACCAAAACCAACTACTAATGAGTGTTTATTCTGAAGTTTTCCCATAATGACAAAGAGCACATATATTATTTTTCAGAATCTATCTACAATAAGCAGTTGTGTTTGGAAGGGAAAGCATTGAATCTGGAAATATATGACCCATGTTTTCAAGTAAGTCAAACAAAACACCCCTTTGGTTTACTTTTCTCCAAGTATAATTTAAAGAGTAGTGGAAATGAATATGCAAAATAATGCCAACACTAAAATAAAATTTCTTCTCATTTTAATTATCAAAATGTTGACATTCCTTTTAGTGTATTGTATTATTGAGATTCCTATAAATATTGATTAAAAATTAGCATAGAAAAATACCTTTAATGTACAATAAAAGTGAGCCCTGAAAATAGTCTGAAAACAATCTATTAGATTTTATTTTTTGTATGTGAGTGTTTTGCCTGCATGTGATTTATTCGTATGTGTACCATGGACATGAAGTGCCCAGAAAGACAAGAAGAAGACGTATATAACCTAGTACTGAAATCACAGATGCTTGTGAGTGACCATGTGGTATTAGGAACTGAGCTTGAGCCCTCTTCATGAGCAGTACGTACTCTTAGCTATTGAGCCATCTCGCCAGCCCATTAAAAGAAATCTTTTTATTTTTTTAAATTTCATTTTTCATTCCCTGTTCTCCTACCCCTACCCCTACCTCCCCTGCCATTCACTCCCATCCAGTCCTCACAAAGGGTATGGAGTCTCTTGGGAAGTAAACAAAGTCTGGCACACTAAGTTAGGGCAAGACCAAGCCCCTCCCCCTGCATTAAGGCCAAGCAAGTCATTCTCCCATAGGGAATGGGCTCCAGTAAGGTAGCTCATGCACCAGGGATAGATCCTTGTTCTACTGCTAAGTGCCTCAGAGATAGTCCAAGCTTCACCACTGTCTCCCACATATGGAGGGCCTAATTAGGTCCCATGGAGGCTCCACAGCTGTTGGTCTAGAGTTTCTGAGTTTCCATGAGGTAGGCTCAGCTGTCTCTGTAAATTTCTCCCTCCCTTGCCGTGGTCATTCATATTCCTGTGAGTTCATAGTGTAGGTGTCAGAAATTAAGGCAGAACGTCTTGTCAATTCAGTTTATATTTTCACTAAATTGTCTACGTTTGTAACTGGTTTTCAGTAGAGTGTTCGTAAGACAAATTTTGAATATAAATTTGTTCATCCAGTCAATACACTAAAATATCAAAATAATCTTCCAATTATAATCCCTCAAAATATCTTCTCATCATAAACATGATAATAAATGGTCAGCTTTCTAAGATTTCCCAACTAGTTATTGATTTGTTTTTAGGTATTTTACCCTAAATTATCCTATAAGCCTTTTTAGATAAACTCACATTTTTTTCCCTTTCATGGGCTTGAATCTACTATTGCAAATAAACAGATATTCTAGGTTGGGGAGGTAGCTCAGTGAGTAAAGTGCTTGCCAAGCAATCATTAGGGCCTGAGTTTGGATTTCTAGAATCCATGTAGAGCTAGGCACTGTAGCAGACATGTGTAATTCTGACACTCCTGTGCTGTGATGGAAGGAGACAGGAAGACTGTGCACAGGACAGCCTGTTGTTCATAACAAAAGCTCTGTCTCAAGCAAGGTGAAAGGGGAAGAGCCAACACCTGAGGTTGTTGTCTGACCTCTACATGTTTGCCGTGCTTAGGATGTGATGACACTCACACGTGAACATGCATATGTACAACCCAAATACACACACACACAAATAAAAATAGATAGTCTGCTAATTAGCATAGATGCCATGCTTTATTCAAGACAGGTGTGTGAATATTAATTTAAAAGGCATCATATCAAACTTTTAGAAAAATATTTTTTAAAGAAAGTTGTAAAGTGAGATTAAAATAACTATTATAAGCTTTGTTTTCGTTTAAGAAAGATAGTGATAAGAAAGAAACTCTGAAAGCACACCTTAGAAGTTATTGTTCTTTAGAAATTATTGTTCTTTGGCCTTATTGACATCTCCCTCAGGGGAAATAGGTAACTATGAATTAACTGAAGCATGGAACATTGTTGTGAGATAACTACACTTGAACGTGCTTGGTTCATTTCCAGCCGCAGAAGACAAAGTGCTCACTCACAAGTGAGCTGCACTGGGCAGATGGGTTTGTGGTTGTGTATGACATCAGCGACAGACCTTCCTTTGCTTTTGCAAAAGCCCTTCTCTGCAGAATCCGGGAGCCACCGACTACTCATTGTAAAAGGTAAGACATTTCATTCTCATCGCCTTTCCATTTTCGTAAATCATCATCTTGCCCTGAGCATCATTAGGAAGAATTTAATACAGACTTTCAATTACAAAATTTAACAGCCCTGAACAATTCCCCTTCCCATTCCACAGGAGCTACACACGTAGTAAAAGGAATCAGATGAGGATGCTTTATGTCCTGGCTGACATAAACAGTTACTTGCCCCGAGTAAATGGCCATTTTACAAGATAGCTTCTATTGTTAACATGACACTCACTAGCAAAATAATGGTCCTCTCTACGGCAGATACTTCACACTTCCACATTTCCTTTCTGTTCTCATGAAAATGTTGAGGATCCTAAATAAATCCAGATTTGTTATGTTTGGTATCCTGTGAAACCCAGTTCCTCATTACTGGTTACCCAGAATGTAACAGCACAAACAGACTGATTAGTCCACCATCTACACATGGTCAGGGTGGAGATACGTTTTCTCTGCTCTACCTGAGATAAAAACATGGTCAGCAATCCATTGTTAACTGTCTCAGCACATAGGACAGTGAAGGAAGATGACTGTGTCTGAGAGATTTTGCTCTATTAATGAAACACTTAGTTGTTTGAGATTCCTAGTTTAATCTCTCTCTTTTTGCCGCTTCAGCATATCTCTTTGAAAGTGTTCATTTTTGTGCAAATGCTGATGTGAGGAGTTACATAGTTTCTTATCAGTGTTGCCCAAATGGTCTTGGATGATGGTACAATTGAGTGCCGGCTGAAAGCCGCTAATCTTCTAACTGACAATTACTACCGGGGTTTAACACAACATCTGTAAAAGATAACTAAATTAGTTACTTTTGCATAGGTGTGACACTGTACCCAGCAGAAAAAGTTGAAGGCATGATGGATTTATATTGGTTCACTGTTTCAATTGTTTAGCCTATGTCACATGTCTTCATGTTTCTGGACTTTGGAGTGAGGTAGGATCTTATGGTTCTCTGGTGGGGACTATTTCCCTATATGGCTTAACACATAGAGAGATGAAGTGGGGGAAGATTACAGCCATCTTTGGTTAGTATTCCTATCCAGAAATAAAGAATACTTGTATCCTCCAAACTCAACTTTGAGAGCCTTGTTTGTGTTTTGTAGCACTGGGGATATGTGTCTCTAAGTACACACATGGCCATCTATAGCCATAGACATAAAACCTAATGGGACCTACTTTTGACTCTTTGTCCTGTGGATATAACCTACGTTACTTTCTAGAGTTGTTGAAACCATCTTGAAAAGGTTACTAATTGTGTTTCAGGATGGTGGAACCAGCTGTGGTTTTAGTTGGCAACAAGCAAGACCTTTGCCACATGCGAGAGATTGGCTGGGATGAAGGGCATAAGGTAGCAACAGATTTCCACTGCCAATTCTGTGAACTGTCTGCAGCAGAGCAGTCCTTGGAGGTGGAGGTGATGTTTCTCAGACTCATCAAGGACATTCTGATGATCTTCAAACACAAGGAGAAGAGGAGATCCAGTGGGTCTAAATCAATGGCCAAACTGATCAATAATGTATTTGGAAAGAGAAGAAAATCTGTTTAGAAGACATGAAATGCAGGGGACTTGGTCCATCAGAGGATTTCAAACACTTAATATAACAAACATGATTTATATAATTAAAAGACAAATTTTGGGGGAATATATGAAATAAGTGAAAATGAATCATGACTGAATTTTAAAATATGTAATTTGTCTCTTTGGTTACATCTGGCTTATATTGTTTCCCACATGAGCTTTCACTTCTTGTAAAAGTGAATACCCACTCTGGTGTATCATTAGAGAACTGTCCCTGTGCCTTGTTGAGAAAACTCTGTACATATTGTTCAATTAAAGTATTAGTTTAAAGTGTGTGGTTCACTTTTAAATTCTGTCATTGTTTTGAGAAAAACAAAGAGATATTCATACAACTAATGCATTGTAGGGCCTAAGTTATTGATTTTAAAGTGACTTCATAATATTTAACAGATTTTTGCTTTAAAATATAATTTAGTTAGTGTTGGATGTGTAAAATTACCTGTACATGAATAAATATTTTGCAGTTTAGGAAATAATGAAAAAGTTGTGTTGTATGAATTAGTTGCTATCTTATAGCCACAAAATATTAAAAAATATGTATAGAAAATTCAAGTTAATGGAGGAATTTTTGGCGACTTTCAGTTTGAAGGGATACAGTCCATCATTCAGGGAAGTCATGATGGCAGTATCAAGCAACTGGTCATACTGCATCACCAACCAAGAAGCTATGACACTTGTGCTTACCTGACTTTCTACTTTATTTTATTTTCATTGATTCTTGGACATCAGTCATCAATGGTGGGTTTTCCCTACTCAGTGAGGCTTCCTGGGAAACACCTTCACAGGCTTGCACAGTTATATTTCTTCTAGGTGACTCCAAAACCTGACAGGTCAGCAATGAAGATCAGCCTCTGCAGCCCCAGAAGACACTGCTCACAAAGAACTTCATGGATAGCATTAAGATCCTTTGCAAATCAAAAGTTATCTAGTTTAGTTTATCTAGGGGAATAAAACATATCCAGTTTGGTTTCTATTGCTGCAATAAAAACCATGACCATAAGCAATTTCAGGAAGACAGAATTTATTTTGTCTTACAAGTTTTATCCTACTTTGGAAAGAAGCCTGGACAGGACAGAAGAATGCTGCTCACCAACTTGCTCCCTGTGTCTTGCTTAACCACCTTCCTTATATATTCAGGTTCATCAGCTTGCACTTGTACTCATCTCCTTGTACTTTTGATAGTTGTTTGGAATCTTCTACACCAATTAGCAATCAGGACAATGTGATGGAGGCAATTCTCTAATTGCTATTTTCTCTTCTCAGATTGTGCAAGCTTGACAACAATTAACCAGTACAGTTGATAAATTTACAACTTTGAAGGTCTTGCTACTGTGAAGCTTTTTTATATAAGTTTTTTTGGTATAAGATGCAAACATTATTAAATCTTGTGGACTACCATTTCCTTCTAAAATAATGGTAGACCTTCTAATCTATGGTACTGGCTGCCCTTACTGTACTTATCCATCCATTATATTTCACTCTGAAGTTATTTGCCTTGCATCTGACAAAATGTTGATAATTATGGTTGGGTCTCAGAGAAATAAAACTCTAGATATAGGCAATGACATACTCCCACTTTGTGGAAACAGGAGCTTGGAGAAAATGACAGAAGAAGCTTTTGAGTATAGGATGGTGAGGTAGAATGGAGCAAGGTGGCCCAAAGAAGAGGATCCACAGACATGAGCTCACTCAGCATAAGCCACTATTCAACCTATTAGGAAGGATACCTTGAGATACTATTGTTTCTTAAAAGTCTGACCTTACATCTTTCACTATATATTTTTTTCAGTTCAATGTATTTACCTACAAATTTCACAGTCTCATTATTTCTTTACAGTTGCATAATATTCCATCATGTATATATGCTACATTTTCGTTAATCATTTATCAGTTAAAGGAAATTCAGGTTGTTTCAATTTCCTAGGTATTATGAACAGAGAGGCAATGGGCATGTCTGATCCATTAAGTTGGAAGTCAAGTGGGGCCATATGCCAACTAATGGTAGAGCTCGCTTATGTGGAAGATTTCATGTTAGCTATTGGATAGATGACATCACTGATGTCTGGATTGGCTCTGCCAGTTTGCAATTCTGCCAATAGTGAGTGAAAGCTCCTCTTTCCATGTATCCTCTCCAGCATGTGTTGTAGGCTGTTTTATTGGTCCTTGCCATTCTGACTGGTGTGAGACAAACTTTTAAAGTAGTTTTAATTTTCAATGATCTCATTGCTTACAATGATGAATGTTTTATGAGATTTGGGGGGCATTTTAATTTATTTTGGGATTTCTCTATTCAGACACATAGCCTGTTTTATTAGTTGTATCTTTTATTTACTTCACTATTTGTTTTAATATTCTGGATGTTAATCCCCTACCAGATGGGTATGTGGAAAAGATTCTCTCCTACTCTACAAGGCTCTTCTTTGCTGGCTTGATTCTTTAGTTGTGCAGAAACTTTTTAGTTTCATTAAGTTCCATTTACCAGTTGATGGCCTTAAATTCTGTGCAAATGGAGTCCTGCTAAAAGAGTCCTTTATCTTGGGGTACTACATATGCTTTCTTCTAGCAGTTCAGTGTTTCAGGTTTCACACTGAGTTCTTTGAGTCACTTTGTGTTCAGATTTTGTGCAAAGTTGATAACTTTGGGTCTAATTTAAGTCTTCTGCATAGGTTCATTTTATTGGACAATGATTTTTTTTTTGGTAGTTGTACTTTGGTGGGTATGAACATGAGATGCAAAAATCTCTGAGAGATCTAGCCAAATTCCTTTCCCTGAGACATTCATGTATGTCCCAAGACATACAATATCTTGCTTTTTTGTTTTGTTTTTTTTTTTTTGTTTTTGCTTTTTGATCTTTCGGTCTTAACTCTTTTTTTTAAGGATTTAAATTTCTTTGTTTTAATTGATTTTTATTGAGCTCTACATTTTTTCTCTGCTCCCTGCCCTGCCTTTTCCCTCCCCACCTTTAACCCTCCTCCAAGGTCCCCACATTCCCAATTTACTCAGGAGATCTTGTTTTTTTCTACTTCCCATGTAGATTAGATCTATGTAAGTCTCTCTTAGTGTCCTCATTGTCAGTCTTAACTCTTAATAGATCTCTGACCTACTGGTCAAACAGCTACTGTCTAGAAATTGGTGTGTTCCACATTAACCTTCCACTCTGTAAGGTAGACAGTCATGTGTGCTGCATTAAATTCTTGCCAATTGCATAATTTCTTTCTGCTGGTGAATGCCATGTTCTATCTGTGTTGTAGGAAATGGCACACAGGTCCTGTGTTTCATATGTATGCCAATTTCAAGTGAAAGCTTCCTATTGTCTAGAAGTAGTCACTTCTATATGTGTGCAAAATAAATCTTATTTGTGTGATTTCTCCTAGGAAATTCAATGATGGACTTTGTGTTCACTTATTTTTAGGAATTTTATTGATCTTTTATATCTCACTATTGATGTTATGTATTTGATATTGACTGTGTATACACATGGACTCTATATCAACACTGAACAATTGTGTGTGTGTTTATGAGTATATGTGAATGCAGTTACATATGGAGGTAGGAAGAGAGAGAAGGCTTCCTGGATATGGAGTTGTAGGTGGCTCTGGGTTAATGAACATGGGTGATGGGAATTGACCTCTGTTCCTCTGCATTAGCAAAAACCATTCTTTACAGCCTCAATAGTCTGTATCTCTGCAGCCTCAATAGTCTCAATACCAGAGATTTTTTCCTCACTTTTAAAAACCCTTCTTATATCTAAATGAATTTATTTTGGGATGATTTTGTCTTATATTAACAATTATTTTGGAAATATATTAAAATGTTTATGTTTAAACAGTTTCCAAATTATTTAACATTTAATCAATGTACTTTTATTTATGACCAATCTAAGTAAAGTTTCTGTATTAAGGGTATGACTTATGATCTGCAGAGATAGCTCAGGAGTTAAGAGCACTGGTTGCTCTTGCAGAGAATCTGGGTTCAACCCACAGCAACCACAGCTGTCTCTGACTCCATTCCCTAGGGGATCCAACACCCTCCTCTGGCCTGTGCAGACATAATACAAAGATATATCCAGGCAAACACTCATATAAACATGAAATAAAAGTAAATAAAATCTCAAAAATATTATATAAAATTTTATTTGTAATATATATTTTAAAAATCGAAACAAAAGATACTTATATTTTAATTAAATATATGCAAAATATTACAATTTTACTGGTTAGATTCTGCTATCTTAGTAAAATAATTTCAAATGATATATCTTGTTACAAACAATATCTGCAATGTTATAAGAACAAGTTCTCATATTTTCAAAGTTTTTTATGGTATTCTTTTAGAAATAACGATCCGCTATTTATTAGATTGATGTCTAAAGTGTTACATTGATTATTTTCTGGACAGAGACATCTTTAAAACATTGACAACTACCTGTTTCATTTTTATTGTTATCAAATTAAAATTTTCCCATAAGCCCCTACCACGGGACTTTGTTTAGGGGTCTGTGTTTTGACTCTGAGTAAATGTGATCAATTGAAAATATGACACAAAAATCCATGTTAGAGGAGACAGACCTTCATCATTTTCTATCGTTTTTGGATGCTGCCTTGAGGATTTCTGGTCAACTCACATTGCACTGCCCAGTGGCACCAAGTAGTGATGTCCTGTAGAATCTGTGGCCTACACCCAGTAGATTTATGAGTAAACTGGGTGATTGCAAGTTTCAAAATTTGGGATCTCTGCTGATTCCGGGACAAGTAGAGATGGGTTACCCCCACAAGATTTGCACCTAGTTCTAGACTTCCTTTTGTGATACAATGTGATATTATATAGAATCTGTTCTTGGGTAGTAAACTAACAAGAAAGGGTAATTCATTAAAATCTTCAGCAATCCAGTCAACATAATATGCATGACTTTCTTGCTGGAGAAAAGGAGGATAAATAAGAAAGCCACAAGCAAAGTCAATATCTTTACAACTTGAAGATTCATCAGTACCATTTTTTTGGGACTATAGTTCATCAGTAAAATGACTTGAAAAACTTTAAAAATAAGAAGCTTCAAATTTTCAACATGAAAGAAAAGTCTCTATCCACAGAAAAACAAATGCATCAACATTAGCCCATGAAGTGTTATAAGTTGTGGGTAGAAAATATGTCTATAAATCTCAAAGGATGTTAAGCACTGTCACTGGGCCTGGAATAGCCTGTGCAGCTTCTAGTGAAAAAAGGATGTTGTCATTTACTGTGGATGAGCCTCAGTGACATAATACATAATGAGGGCCAACAGCTGAAGAAGGAATCACCAAAGGGGAGGGGTCCTTAAAATGGTTTTGATTTAATACAAGGCATGCACTATTAATAAAGAGGTTGAATGATACCTGTATGTTTTATAGGTTTATAAATTGGCTGTAGTAAAATATTTTACATCTTAGATCACTAGGTTTTGTTTCAGCTGATTATGGGAGATATCTATCTAGAGTTGACTGAATTGTATTAATCTGAACCTAGTTTAATGATGCCTTAACATTTTTATGGGGGAATTTAATGTTTGCAATATCCTTGTTCCTTATTTGAAAGCGTGACTTATAGGTTTCTCATCTTCCTTAAATTATAAAATCCTTCAGCTAATAAAGGAAAATGATTATAGTTTGCAAAAAAGGCAAAGTCATTTAACAATCCATATAACTGTCTATTGTAGGACTTTGCATAATAATTGTAATTTAGCTATTAGAGATTCTAAAGGCAGTTATCAGTCATACTCCACAATTCTGGAGGAATCAGGCAAGGCCCAAATTATTTAAAGTATTTTAAATTCTCAATGAAAAAGGCATGCCATAAATTTGAAATATACTGTATCATGACAAGATATTATTTCATAGGAAAAGGAAAAGTCCCTCATAATTTTAAAATGTATAAGCTACCAAAAAGATTTGTTTTCATCATTTTGGATATGAAATTTATTTTATTAATAAACACAAGTTTCATATTAAACATGTTTCTTCAAAGGAGGAATGAATGAACTAGATGTCACCATGTTGACATGGAATTGTCAGCAAGTCTGGGACAGTTAACTACAAAGGTCAAGGCTGTCAAAAAGGAATGTACCTGCCAATACAATTGTGACTTTTTGATAGTCCTTAGGCCCACTAAGAGTATTCCACAACTAGAAAAATAATATCTTTAAACATATAAAATCATCTTTGAGTCTCTTTGAGTTCAAGATCATAAACTATTTACATTTGAAAATATGGGCCATCTGCTCATTTAATAAAATGCTAATTAGTTCGGAGATGTAAAAATTACTGTGAGAATATTTAAAAATTAAAGCATCACAATAGGAACCATGAATTCCATATACATACAAATACGGGTGAAGACCCAAAGGGAAATTAATCAGTAATTTGAAGTGATTCCTAATCTTCCATTTTCATTGTATCATTTTTCACAATGGGATTATGGAATCAACTTACATGGTGATTATTTTTTAAGCTATATAACTTATATTTATGTTTACTTCTGCTAGAAATGCTATTATTTTCTTTTCCCCCCTTTTTTTCTTTCAATGAAAATAGATTCTTCCTAATGATATTCTGCTGTACTCATAGATTAATTCCTACCCCAGTCTTCATCAGAGAGGCTTCCTACTGCAACAGATGGGAGTAGATACAGAGTCCCACAGTCAAACATTAGGCGGAGGAGAGAAATCTCCAATAGGTCCCTCTCCTTGGAGTTCAGGAAACCTCACAGAAGAGGGGGAGGAAGGGTTGCAGGAGCCAGAGGAGTCGAGGGGGCCACAAGAACATGGCCCACAGAATCAGCTAAACAGGGCTCATAGGGGATCTCAGAGCCTGAAGCAACAATCACTGAGCCTGCACGGGGTCTGAGCTATGTCCTCTGTATATATGGCATGGTTGTGTAGCTTGGGGTTCTTGTGGGACTCCCAACAGTGGGAGCCACTGTCTCTGAATTTTTTTTTTGCCTGATTTTGGAATCTTTTTGTCCTACTGGGTTATTGCATCCAGACTTAACATTATAAGGAGTCGTGTCTAGCCTTGTAACTTATGCTGTGTTTGGTTTGATATCTTTGGGAGGTTGACTTTTGTTCTTAAGTGAAATGAGAAGGAGTAGATCTGGGCAAGAGAGAGAGAGGGGAAGGCTGGAGGGAGAAGAAACTGTGGTTTGGATATATTTATGAGAAGAATAAATAAAATGAATAGGAAACAGATTCTTTTTTCATATAATATATCCTGATACAGGCTTCAATTTGAGATGTAAAACCATTGAAATGAATGAGAAGTAAATCTTATATTCACATCAATATATCAAAATTATTTCTTAGTTATTAATATGGTGAAACAGAGCAAAAATCTTCATTATAATAGGGTTGGTCAGATGGCTCAATTGGGAAAATTGCTTGCCACCAAGTCTGGTGACCTGAATTGTAACCTTGGAATCACATGGTAGGAGAAGAGAACCCTCTCTCACATGTTGTCCTCTGAGCTCCACATATGCCATGGCCCACAAAATGTTGTAGTAAATAAATAAATAATTGTTCAAAAATTAAAATTAAAACCAAAACAAAAAATAAAAGTAGAAAGAGAAATTATGGGTATATTTCTTTACTCAAATGCATTTGAAGGCTAAAGTTGCAGATCTGAGTTGGTGTCAGAATCCTTAATTCAGTTAAACAGTAAAATTAGTTTAATTCAGTTAAACAGTAAAATTAATTCAGTTAAACAATTAAAAGTTGGCCAACTTCAACATGGGGACTCATGTTGACCTTTCCCAAATAGATGACCAATAAATGTGTCCAATAATCTGCTTAAAACACCTATTATGGATTTTTAATCATTATAAACTACAAGTTTTTGTTAAGAAATTACTTCATAAATTTAAAAACACCATAGCCCTATGGCAGCTGGTTCATTCCAATCTGAGAAGTCTGCACTGCTTCCCCAGGGCCATGGCAACATCTGGGACCAAGCACTTGCTGATGGCTGTGTCTGGGTCCATAGACCTGATTCACTTGGGGGTTGTGCTGATGTCCATTGCTGTGTTGGCAAACCATATGTTGAACCACATATATGATCTGTTAGAGCATGTGAAGGGATTGGCTTTTCAGAACCATAGAATCTCTATGATTCAGGGCAACAGCTGGATATTCAAGAGAGAATTCAGTGAGGGTCCAGCAAGCCAGGAGCCTTGAACCAGACCAACAATTCATTAAACAATGAACATTTGCAAGTAAAACCGTTTGGACTAAAGGGTGTACTGAATGATACACGGCATCTCCCTATGGCACTAACATGAATAAAGAGGTAGGAGGTAGAGGAGGGACGTAGGTTTCTGTTGTTTGTTTGTTTGCTGTTTGTTTTGTTTTGCTTGTTTTTGTTTGCTTTTAAATTAATATTCATATTTCCATTTTATTCTTACTATTTTTTCCATGTTTTTTGAACGGTCACTATAAGTGTGAAGGGCAGATATTGAAGCCCTGGGAAATGATTGGGATTTTGATGCATGATATGAAATTCCCAAAGAATCAATAAAAATTATGTTTAAAATTTAATAAAAAATCAAAAACATATGTTTTCAGAATAAGATTAACATAATTGGCCAAGTATATGCGTGAGATATGTGCATGCAAACACCAGAATTCATCATATATTTTAAAATTAAATACTGGCAGTGCATCAGTGAATCTATCTCTCATCAGAGGTAGAAAGTTCAGTGGCAGACAAATAGTGGGATAACAAAGAAAGAAAAGGGGGAGAAGTGAGCAGATTTGAAAAAAAAAACTTTCAAAATGATAAAACTGGAAGAAAGGTTAATTCTTGGATGGATTCATTTAAGAAGAAAAAAGAAAAAGGAAGAGAGTTGTGAAATAATGAAAATAAATACAAACATTATGCCCTTCATTAGAGTTGAGAACAATGAAGAATGTTCATTACCAGTGTGTGATCGAAGTGGGTAGATACAATGTAAAATGGATAGTGGGTGAAAACAGGATACTGTACTCAAAGATTCCATAGTTTTCAACACATTCCAGATGCTGGAGAATTAGTTAAATAATACCCTTTTATTATTAGACTATTAGACCTGAAAGCATTATAAGTGGAAATTTTTATATTAACAGTAAAGAACATAGGCAACCATCTTTAATGGTAACTTCTACCATTAACTTCTACCATCTTCACCTGCCACATGGAGATTGTCTGGTGTGCCTGCTTCTTTTCTGCATAGTACTTAGAAAGTCATGTGCAGATTGGGCTAGTCATGAAGCTTGGATCATTCGTTCCTCAAAGAGCATCGTCTATATAATAACTTGCTTATCATCACCTGATCTAATTTAATTATCCGTGGATCTTTTGTCTGTTTCTTCCGAGTAATTCATAAAATAAATGATGAAAGAGACATTTTTAAGATTTATTTATTCATGTATTTTATATATACAAGAGCTTTTTCTTCATGCACACCAGAAGAAGGAATCCGATCCTATTACAGATGGTTGTGGGCCATCATATGGCTGCTGGGAACAGAACTCAGGTTCTGGAAGAGCAGTCAAGTGCTCTGAACCACTAAGCCATCTCTCCAGCCCCTGAAAGAAACATTTAAATACATTTAATTTACTTTAATTATTTTAAATTATGTACTTTTGTGTGTGGGCATGAGTGCAGGTGACCTGAGAGGCTAGAAAAGAGCATCGGATCCCCTTGAATGGTGCTGTGACTTATAGGTGCTGTGACTCGCCCAACATGAGTTCTGGAAACCAAAATTTCATCCTCTTAAAGAGCACTACATACTTATAGCCTCAGAGCCACCTCTACAGCTGTACATCATTTTAATTCCTATTGATCCTATTGAATTTTATATTATTTGGCATAGAATAGGCACACAAACATGCTAAAACATATTTACTAAGAGAAGTGTTTAAGCACAAATTATTTCACTACGTAGTCTTATCTTTGCAGTCTGGAATAATTGATAGCGTTAAAAGTAAATTGCGTTTTATCTCAGATAATTTGCTACAAAATTATATTTAATATTAATTACATTATTTCATATGTATTTATAGGATTACTACACACATTGTATTGTCTAATTATATTTAGTTGATCGTTACTAAAATTGGAACAAAATAAAAAAGAACAGAAGTAAATATGTTTCTCTATGGTGATTCAAAGTTTATAAAATAAATCTTTGGAGAAAAAAACATAACCAGTAAGGAAAACTGATAATAGTGACTCGGAAAGGAGGGAAGCAGTAGAGACTGTCAATTATTATTGGTTCAGAAAATATAAGCTTACATGAAATTGAAAGGCCAGCTAATGTGAAGTAGTATGCCCTTTTAGTGTTTTTTTTTTTTTTTCAACAGTAAGCACAAGGCCCATGTGGGGCAGAAAATTCTGTAGGATTCATGCATAATATGTAACTGGCACCTCTGGTTCATAGTACTACTCTCCATTTCCCTGTTTCTGTGGCCCAGTTCAACCAGCGTCCTTTCTTCATCTGTAAACTTGGCTTCTTTAGATTCCGTGCAACCAGAAGAATCGTGATATTTGTCCTAAGTGTTTGATTCATTTCACCTTGTGCAATGTCTTCTAAATTGATCCGTGGCACTGAAATAGTAGAATCCAATTCTTTGTTAAAGTTGAGTGACATTTCATTGTTTGTAAGTGCCATATCTTCCTCACTCATTGCTCGGTTGATGGATGCTTTTTCTATTGGGCATGATAATTGGAACAGTGCTGCAAGGAGTACAGAGTACAGACTTCTCCTGAAGCTTTTCCTGTAGTTCTTCAGTTAGGAATTTTCATACAATGTCCTATAAGAGTTTAGCCATTTCACATTCCCATCTTTAGTGTAAAGCATTCTGATTATTTTGATATTTTCATTAGATGTTATCTTTCAAAATGTGTTCCTAAGAATCATCTGAGCAGATGTGAGCTGATATCTCTTGGTTTACATCTCCTTGACAACTGGTGACGTTCTATGCCTTTCCACGTACCTGACAACCATCTAGATAACTTCCTTTGAAATTTTCTCTTTAATTTCTTTGCTAGGTTCTTTTTAAACAAAGGTGTATGTTTTGTTGATTTGTTATTTAGTTGTCAATGTTTCTTACATATTTTCTAACTTGACTTCTTATCATAAAATGATTTGCATGCACTTATCTCTAATTCTGTAATCCTTCGATAACCTGTTCTTTCCTTTGCCCTGTTTAACCTTGCAGAATGATGTGGTAATGTTTTCTGTCTGTTTCGTTATCTGTGGTTTTGTGGTCATGACTGTGACCTGTCAAGGCTAATATCATGGCGTTTGCTCCCATGCCTCCTCCTTGGATTCTGACAAGGTGAATTCTAACATGTATTTTTAATCTATTGGAATTAGATTAGAATATAGCATTTAATAAGAATTTGAGTTTATCCTGTTTCATGCTGGCCATCCAGATCATCTATCACCATTAGGAATAAAGCTCCTTTTCCCACTGGCTGTATACCTCTTAGTGCCCTCTCTGTGTTGTTTTAGGCTGCTTGTTTGTGCCCAGCTGCTCAACCCCAAAATAACCACACAGAAACTGTATTAATTAAATAACTGCTTGGCCTATTAGCTCTAGCTTCTTATTGGCTAGCTATTGTATCTTTGCTTAACCCATTTCTATTATTTTACATTTTGCCGTGAGGCTCGTGGCTTATTGGCAAGGTTCTGGCTGGCAGCTTGTGTCTATTTCCTCTGGCGACTCCATGGCTTCTCTTGACTCTGCCTTCTTTCTCCCAGCATCCAGTTTAGTATTTCCTGCCTAGCTCTACTCTGCCATATTACAGGCCAATGCAGATTCTTTATTAATCAATGGTAATCACAACATACAGAGAAGAATTCCACATCATCTCTGCAGACCAAATGTGTATGTGTTTTCACTTCCAAGCCCTCTCTTCTATTCTTTGTCATATGTGTCCAGTTATGCTAGTACCATATTTTGCAATTGCCATGCTTTGGAACATATTGTGCAATTGAAAACTCTAACTCTACTTGCTTTGTCTTTCTCAAACACTATGACTTTTCTGAGATTTTGTATTTCACATAAATTTCAAATAATTAAAAAGAACTCTAATGGAATTTTTATTGGAAACAGCATTTAATTTTCAGACTACTTTGGGCAGTGTTGATAGTTTAATAATATAAGTCTTGAATCCAAACTAGACCTTTCCCTTTAAGTTATGTCTTTTATTAGCTCTATTGCTGTTTTGTAGTTTCAGTGTGTGATATTCAGTGCTTTGGTTAAGCATTTTACTTTTTCAATGATACTTTTGTTGAGTCTTCACAGAATATGATCATACAATCTGGATCAGACAACCAAGTCTCTAGTGCTTTGATGGTTTTTACTTTCTTTCCTTTACTAGTTGCTCTGGATAGAACTCTACTTCCATGATGAACAGACTTGACTGATGAGGTGTCCTGGTTATCTTACTGATATAAGGGGAAATGCCTTCAACATTATAGAATAAATAGGACATCGACCATAGACTTTCATAAATGATCTTCATAAGTTTGAGGCATATGTAGTAAGCTTTCTCCCCAATAATGGCACAGAGACATTATTTATTATGAAAGCTTAGCCTTTAGCTGAGGTTTGTTTCCAATTAGCTCTTAGAACTTAAATTAGGCTGTTTCTATTAATCTATGTTCTGCCATGTGGTTTTTTTTTAACATTTCTTCCATTTTAGATGTCTGGCTTGCTCTGTGTCTCACTGGCATCTCTCACATGTCCAGATTCATCCCCTTGAGTTCATCTCTTGCCCAGAAGTTCCATCTAACCTCCCTTGCCTAGCTATTGACTATTTATCTTTTTATTACATCAGTCAGAAGGCACCTTTGCAAAGACACATCTTCACAGTGTACAAAAAGACTATCCCACAACAGGTATATTTTTATTTTAGTTCATAGGATATTATACTTTGTGGGAGAGCTTTGTCTTTATTAAAGTGTATTGAATTGGATCATCTTGAAAAGTATGAATTCTACATTAGACCTTGGACAATAAACAAAGTTAGCAGGCTACCCTCATGACTATGTCTTAGACTTTCTAATCCTTAAAAGTGTTTTCATTTTTATTTTGTTCTAAGCATCTTAAATTGGCTCATACTTTTATTTCTCAGCAGTTGAAATATTATTCCAATTCCCTATTTAAAACATAATTATAAATGCATTTCTTGTATTATTGTTCAATTTCTTTCCTTTCAGTGACAATGGATCTTTATGCCTTAAGCAGTTAATGGACCTCCTGATCTGTGTCTAGAATACACGATATATTGGTAACACATTCCACCCTCTAAATGCCTTTCATGTCAGTATTGGAGATAGCATCAGGCATTTGAAAGCTGGGGCCTATTTATAAAGATATCATCAAAACCTGCCTGATGTAGCAGACTTATGAATCAATTATCTGAACTACACTGGGTGATGTATCTATTTTAGATTTTAGAGTCATATATTTGAAGCCAAACTACAAACAGATAACCATTCAACAGCCTATCATGATTTTTATCTTCGTCCTTATATCTATCAAATGTGGAACCAGCAACAAATCTTACTGATTTTTACTTTTAAGAGTTTTAAAAAATCATACACATACAAATTATTTCCTCTGATCCCCTTCGTCCATCTGTATACAGACACACACCCACAGTGCACACACCCACAGTGCACACACACCCACTGTGTACACACACACATTAGCTTATTTATTATTTGACAGAAACTACCTGCTCAGAAAAAAACAAATAAACTAAAATATAGAACACAAATGATATTTTTTCTGTATAAATGAGGCAGTGGTTAGAGTAAGAAGAGTGATGTGTGATCATATGACAAAGATATGGGAAGGTTGGCATGCTGCCCACAGCTTGGAAAATGAGGCTTTTCACTGTCATAAATGAATACAATAGAAAGCATTGGTCAGGAAGAGAAAAGGAAAGACTCAATATTAGATACTGTATATAAGTTGTCTTTGGGGAGCATCCCCATAGGCAAGTCATGGTGATAGAGAGTAGACAAAATTACAACATCCAAGACACAAATCTGATTAAGATTGTAATTTAAAGAGACAGATAGCACAGAAGAAAGACACAGGGATGAATTGACTTTAGCAAGTTCCTAGAATAAGTAGTTTTAGCCCTACTTCCTCCTTTAACCTGACAAACTATTCACCCACAGAAGAGTTGATACAAAATGTGATGAACCTGCAACATCCTTGTAGATCACATAACAAAATAACCGCCTGAGGAGGGTAAGGTAGTATCACTTGTTGTACCCCCTAATTGGTACAGAACCTCACATGGAGTAGACCTTTGGGCCCATGACCACTATAGTAAAAGTCAGAGACAGGCATGGATGTTTCCTAGATTATCAAGACTTTTTTTTTTCCAGAAAGCTCTTTGTTATCTCACCATCTGAGGTGCTCTGAGGACCAGAGAGAGGATTGAGCTGAAAACATGGAAGCTCAAGATCTTTCAAGAAGCTCTGTTCCTAGCAACAGTGCCTAGTAGAGGACCCTTTCAGCAATGATTTAAACATGTAATGTCTCCAAGATACTGGTGTGTGGCGACACTTTGAAGCAAACTAGGAGATATTTTGTAAGATGATGCAAACTTAGATGGGACCTGGATGACAGATATTGGCCAAGAGAGGCCATGGTAACCTGCTCTGTCCAGCTTCAATGTCCTGTCTGCTTACATGATGTGACAAGAAATTCCAAATGGACTGGAATATTTTCTTTCCATTATTATGCCTTATATTCCAGGATGGCCATTAAATCTCCTGAAATATTGAGCCAAGATAAATTCTTCCCCTAACCTTTTGTTAGGTATTTTGTCATAGAAATGAGAATAGCAATTCCTAGTCAATGACATTGCAAGGCTACACTTCAAAGCTGATCTGGCTGATGACATAAATGTGGAGGAAAGATCAATGTGGTGTATGGTTCCTAAGTTGCCAGTCTTCAGGCTGAGCTTCGGACCGCATTCCAAAGTCAGTGCCCCAGAGGGCGAATCCACCACATGGGATTCTGCACAGATGAACATAACATGCTTTTATGGGCACTATCAAGTTTTGTGTCTTGAACTTTCTTATATCTGGACCACCACCAGAAGGTGTCACTCTATGTAGGGGAGGTATCATGGTTACCAACTTGACTGGATATGAAATCAACTGAGAGATATTCCTCTGGATCTTTGTTGGTACTTCTAGAAAACATTAACTAAGGGAAAGTTCCTCCCCTACATAGAGTGACACCTTCTGGTGGTGGTCCAGATATAAGAAAGTTCAAGACACAAAGCTTGATATCTGCTCCTCTGCCTGGTGCCTTGTTCTGGTGACAGTATCATTATGTTTCTGCCACAGATAACTTTTCCTGACATCAGGACCAGCTGCCTTGGCTCTAGATCATGGTTCTTCAGGAATCCTCTACGCCTTTAGTACTAGCTTCTGCCTATTTAGACTGTTTCTGTGTCTCTGCAGTGCACACAGGCATTGTTGAATGACCCAGATCCTGTCATGGAAGCCAAACTATTAAAACCTCCTCTGTACACATATCCTCTCTGTCAGCTCTGTTCCCTGAAGAACCTTGACTAGCACAGTTATTTTTCTTGTTGCAATGACTTGACAAAAAGTGAATGAATTGCAAAGGGCTTATTTGAGGGCTCAGTCCATCTAGACAAGATAGTCACAGTGTCAGAAGCAGCTTGTAGCAAGGAGTCAGATGTGAGCTTTTGGCTAGTCTCCGTGAGCCCAGAAACTGGGAACTAGGAGTTCTTTAATTGAGCTGGCTCTCCCTTCTTTCTTTTTATTCAGCTGGGATCTCTAGTCAAAGAGATGCTGCTGCCCATGTTCAGGCTGAATCCTCCTCCTCCTCTTCCTCCTTCTTCCTCTCCTCCTTCTTCTCCTTCTTCTTCTTTATTTTTAAGATAAGCCTATTTGTAAGTCTACTCAAATGACCTGAAGTATGTTTCTTGAAAAGTTTCTGTTAACCCAAGTTTAAATAAAATACCAAAGAAATACTGTTCAAGGGGCTGGAGCGATGGCACCACAGTTAAGAGCTGATGCTGCTCTTGCAGAGAATCAAGTTGGGAAGCTCAAAGCTGACTGTAACACCAGCTCATGGCATCTTATGTCATCTTCTGGCCTACACATGCATGTGTGCTCATACTTGTGTACCCAGACATATATACACTGTTAATAAAATGCATTCAGAAATAAATATTATTCATGATTTGTGTAGTACTAAAATGTTTATATCTTATTTGTTATGTGAATTAAACAAAATTAATGAATTTTCAAATACTCCTTTTAGTATTAAAGGGCAATATGTAAAGTTTTCAATATTAATGTTGCCCCATGAATGAAAAAAAACCTAAAGATGGCATCAATTCAATTAGAAAACAACTGTAGACAAGTACGTGGATGGAAATGAGGCTTCCCACTGGGACAAATGAGGGCTGCCACTTTGGGCACACTGGTGCCTTTTTCAGATTAGTGACTCTATTTTCTCTTCCCAAGAGTCCTGCATTTTTTTAAGAGTTCAAATTGAAAGAAAGGCCTGACACTCACATACTAAAATTAAAGTGATACGATTTGTAGGTTATGTGGAGTGTTTTTTTTTTTTTAAACTACTCATAGAATCAACCATGAAAAAGAAAAACAACAACAAGACATGGATAAGTATCACAGCTGTCAGAGAAAAAACTCTGTCAGTCAATATCTTAACTGCTGTCTTGAAATGATAGTGGTTCCACTATGAATGGGGTATACATTTCTGTCCGATCAACTGAGGACTTGCCATTAAAGAGTAGAACAGATGTCCTTAAACTCTTTTAATGCATACATTCACTGAGGTTTAGTTAGGACCTTATACATCACTTGCAAAAGGCATTTCTGTGGTAGTGATTATGTGCACGTGTTTTCATTTATGGTTTTATACATACTAGAATAGTCCATTGGCAGAAAGGTCATTTGCTATACAAAGAGGAAGACACAGTAAGCAAGAGAAAATTCTATATAAAATAAGACTTCATGCTTTCATGCAGCTCCCTCACATAGGAACAAGAAATTGTTTTGGTGTATTTAATTTCTCTGAAATGAGGTCACAGTTGGAGTTGCGGGTATGCTGTTGGAAACTATTCTGTCTATACAACATGAGAGTTAGTGTTCCAGCATCACTCATCTGTTCTCAAGAAATTCCATATTTGTAAAACCATATGCAACACACCATTATCTTATCATTTATTCTATTGTGGTAGGCAGTAGTTCTTGAAGGTCGCTCCTATATAAAGCTGTTGTATGACACCATTTCTGGGCAGACATGATCAAACGTCTACTCACTCTAGGTAGGGAACAAGCAGAAAACCAAAGTACGGATCCCGGAAAAATCTAACTTGGTGAACCAATAAGTTTTTGGGTCACTTGCAGGATCAAGGGTAAGCAGTTACTTACAGAAGCAATGGTAACTCAAATGCAGCTGTGGCCCTCAACACCCACCTCAGAATGGGCAATAACTAAGGAAATTGTTAGCATTGAATGTCTCTGTGTGACTGGTAGCCAGCTTGACACATGGGAGAAGGTCTCCTTAGAAACTCAGTATCGACAAACTTCCCATATGTTTGCTGCCCTGCTGACTTTTATTCTGGTTGCCTACTTAGTAGCGTAATGGAGGTAAATCTGCTTCTCATTAAAATTTTAGAGAGCCTGGTAGCAACTTACGTTTATTTGTTGCAACTGTTAAAATTTGTCAATGAAAACTGTATTTCTCCAAATTGGAGACAAATAGGGTAGAAAAAACCCCAGTATTGTTCTGTCAGACAGCAAACAATTTTTTTAGTGTTTTTCATAATTGATTCTTTGTGGATTTCACATCACATCATGTATGCTGATCCCACTCATCGCCACATCCCCTCACATCCACCCTATACCCCTGCCAACAGTGTCATTGTCCTGTGTCATGGACACTGCTGTTTTGGATCTGTGGGTTCGTCCACTTCACAAGCTCCAACAGTTCATAGATTCAGTGGATTTTGGGATTCGCCAACTCATAGTTCTGGTTCTGGGCCTGGGTGGTAGATGGGTTGGTCAGCTCTGTAGCTTTTCCTCATCTTCATTACCCAGCTGGAATGAGCTCTTTAGTACTACCAGTAAACACATGAAAGCTCTGGAAAGAAAGAAGCGAACACACCCAAGACAACAGGAAATAAATCAAACTGAGTGCTGAAATTAATAAAACAGAAGCAAAATTTGGAGAAAATCAACAAGGTAGACAAACCCTCATTCAAACTAACTAAAAGGCAGAGAGAGAATATCTAAATTAACAAAATCAGAAACGAAAAGGGGGACAGAAGAACAGACACTGAGAAAATCCAGAGAATCATGAGGCTGTACTTCAAAAACCTGTACACCACAAAATTGGAAAATTAAAAAATAAATGGACAGATTTCTTGATAGGTAACACATACCAAAATTAAATCAAAAACCAGAAAAACAATTAAAATAGACCTATAATCTCTAAGGAAATAGAAGCCATCATTAAAATCTCCCAACCAGAAAAGGCTAGGACCAGATGGTTTCAGCACAGAATCCTACCAGACTTTCAAAGAAGAGTTAATAATAATACTCAAATTATTCCACACGATAGAAACAGAAGGAATGTTGTCAAATTCTTTTTATGAGGCCTCACCCTGATACCAAACATACAAAGACTCAGCAAAGAAAGAGAATTACTGACAAATTTCCCTCCTGAACACTGATGCGAAAATACTGAAAAAATACTGGCAAACCGAATCCAAGAACATCATAAAGGTGACCCACCATAATCAAGTGGCCTTCATCCTGGAGATTCAGGGATTGTTTCACATATGAAACTTTATCAGTGTAATCCACCATATAACCAAACTGAAACAAAACAAAACAAAACCACGTGATCATCTCACCAGATGCTGAAAAAAACCTTTGACAAAATTCAACACCCTACATGGTAAATCATTCTTTTTTAAACTTCAACACAATCTTATTTTACAAACCAATCCCAGTTCTCTCTCTCCCCTCTTTCAGCTGCCCTCACCTTCTCCCACATCCCCATGTCCATTCACTCCTCAGAGAGGATGAAGCCTCCCATGGGGAGTCACAAAGCCTGTTAAATCCCTTAAGGCAGGACCAAGGCCCTCCTTCCTCTATCTAGGCTGAGCAAGGTGTCCCTCCATAGGGAATGAGCTCCAAAAAGGCAGTTCATGCACTAGGGATAAATAACTGGTCTCACGGCCAGTGGTCACACAAACTGCCCGAGGAACACAACTGTCACCCACATTCAGAGGGCCTGGTTTAGTTCTACGGAGGTTCCCCAGCTGTAAGTCAGGAGTCAGTGAGAGCATACTAGGTCAGGTCAGCTGTTTCAGTGGGTATCCTATCACAGTCTTGACCCCTTTGCTCATATTATTGCTCCTCCCTTTCTCTGACTGTACTCCAGGATCCCAGCCCAGTGCTTAGCTGTGTACCTCTGCATCTGCTTCCATCAGCTGCTGAATGAAGGTTCTGTGGTGACAATATGCTGTTTGTGGTTATTGTGAAAAGTGGTATTTCTCTAGGTAAACCGTTCTTATTCCTCACTCCCTGCTTTTCTTTAATGGACTGTATTTTTCTGATGGTGCTTATAAAATCTTGCACTACGGGACGATGTTTTGTCAGTGAGCTTTTTGTCTAAGGTCATTCAAACGGAATGGATAATGGAAAAAACTAGTTGTACCTGTTTACTCCACACTGAGGGAGCCGAAGGACATCTGAGCTTGTAGAACAAAGTCCTAGTTTCTTCATTAATCTTATGGGTGGGTGTGAAGATATTTAGTTCTTGTTCTATTCCTCAAGAAACTGCCCTCACCGTGCCCAAAACAGTTCAAAACACCGTTTAAATATACAATGGAGGAAAATATGGAGGAAAAAATGAGCTTCTTCAGGAGCTACCGGCTATCCTGTCTGGAAGTTCTGCGCATTGACCGAGTTCTCTCACAAGAACAGCGATGCTTATGTCCCGCTTTAGATACCAGGGAAGCACTCAACTCGCTTTTAATAAAACTCCATAATGGGCAAAATTCAGTTATTAAATAATTTCCTTTTTATGGAAAAAGCTTTACAATTAACAAGCCGGGTACTGATTCAAATCAGTATCAATTTCTGTGTAGTTATTACAGCTTCCATAAAAATCTGCACTCTATTAACACAGATTAGGCTGCACTTTAAGGAGCAGCATCATTAGGTCTGACTTCACCGAAACGAGAAGCTGGAGTGCGATGCTGCACAGTCCTCATGCTGCTAACGAACAGCAAAGCCCTCCGATAAGGACACAAGCACACACTTCTGTGCCTGAGTCTGAGCTTAGGAGAAGTAGTTGGTACTTGATATTCACTCATCTTTTTTATAAGTATTTATTTTTCATTTGGATTTTCCACATGATTAGCACCTAGGAGCATTGTCTACTTCCCAACAGGAGATGTAGGTGCTTAGCTGTGTTTACAAGTTACTTCTTTAAAGATAACCATGTATTTGTACAGTTTCACAAGGCTGCTATGTATTATACCCTTAGAGTACAACCATGAATATTTTCATATGTGTTCTGTTTGTTTTCATGTGTGTTCTACATATTTTCACAGGTGTTATGCATATTTTAATATTGTTTTGCTTATATTTTCATGCAATTGTCATACATGTCTTCATATATGTTATGTACATTTTTATGAGTCATGTAGGTTTTACATAAATGTTTTATTTATTTTCACATGTGTTATATATATTCTTACATGTTTGTCCTACATGTTTTCAATTTTCACATGTATTATGTGTTTTTTCACTTGACACTATTGCATATCCTTATATGTGTTGTGGGTTTTTTCACATGCATTATGCACATTTTAATAAGCGTGTTGTGCATATTTTATATGTATCATGTATATTTCACATGGTCATTGTACATACCTTTACATCATCTTCATATGTATTATGCATATCATCCCATATGTTATACACATTTTATATGTGTGCTAGGCATATTTATATGTGCCATGTGCATTTTCATATGATTTTCATGCATTTTTATATGTATAATGTATATTTTTATTTGAATATCATGCACATATTTATGTTATATTATAGCATATGAATTATGTATATTTCACATGATCATCATACCTATCTTCACATGTATTATGCATTCTTTATATTTGTTATGCATATTTTCATATATATCTATATTGTGCATATTATTTTCACATACACATGCAAACACATACATATATATGTATGAAATGAAGATAATCCCAGAAGGAAGTACAAGATTATAATAATAAAGCTTCAGAAATATTGTAGCTATTGTTGAATTTGCACAAATATTAACTACATAAAATATTGTTTTAACTAGGAAAGAGCATTATCGCCTTGTGTGTGGTTAATTTATATATATCCGTTTGTAGCTTTTAAGTTAGTGACTTTCACTTTTGATTGGGGAAACAGCAGTTAGCAGCCAGTCAGCAGTCCTCTCTACTATAAAATATAAATAAAATACATAAAATATAGATGAAATATAGACGAAAAATCTGTTGACGGAAGTGAAGATCTGCTGAGGTAGAAATCACCAGGGATAATTCTGGAGGGAGAAAAACTCTTAGATCAAAGATGGCTCCTGCCCCTCTTAGGAGCTGAGGGCATTCCTGAACCCGAATGTATGAAGCTAGCTAGAAATCCACTGGGAAGCCCAGAAGAGAGCTAATGAGAAGACTAGAGATAACTCAAGAGTTTTAGCTTTAGAGACTAACGTACACAGTTTCCTTCAACTTAGCATAATTTCTGTATTAAAATCCTCAGCTGTACTCTCTGAGAAGTGAAATGAAGGATTTGGCTTCCTCAGATAGAGAAAATAACACGAACACATCATCTGAGCTCTTACAGTGTTCCAGAGATGAAAGTCTGCAATTTAGTATGAATTTTAAAAGCAAGGCAAAGGACCAATCGACAGGACAAAATCCAAAAGAAAAATGGAAGATATAAAACTACATTTTGCCACAATGTTTCATTGGTATTAGGTGATGATAGTGGAATTTCAATGGCAATGGGGAACAGTCATGAAAGGGAATCTAACGGGTGATTGGGATTCAAATGAAAATGCAGAACTTAGGAGAATGTTTTCTATGATGCAACAATTCCTGAACTAAACAACATTAGAGAAACTTTTAAATACAGAATTAACATTGCTGTTTATCAGTAAAGTAGCTGAAGACATGGGAAGCATAGGAGGGGAGTCAGCATTCAACAGAACTGGGATGGGACATTTCTATAAGAGTTTATTTTTCAAGATTTGTGACAAATTGAAAAAACTTATAAGTACAGTAGATAGCTAATAAATACTTAAGTACTCAGGAAAACATCTGCTATGTTATAAAAATAAATAAGTATATATGTAATAATCTATTTTATATTTTCTTACCATAAAGATTTACTGGTATACTCTAAACCTTTTCACTGAGGGAACTATAAACATACACTAAGATGCCATATTGAATCATGGCTATATAAAATGATACCAAGTGTGATCATTTTTCATCCATTCTCCGTTGCTGTCTCAGTGTTAGAAGTATTTGCTTCAGATTTCATGTAATCATAATTTTCATTTCAGGAATTTCACCAGTAAGTTTCACGTTGCACTAAAAGTGATTTCTGGTGGTTTGTATTTTAGACCACACATATACACACAAAATCACATATATGTGATTTTGAATTGATATGAATATTGCATGTATATGAATAAGTATAGTTATATATGTTTATGTACATACAAATATTCATGTATCTGTATATCTGTACATTAATATGTATACATATGTATATGAGTATGTAGATATTGAACTGTCCTTTTTCACCTAGTTTAGAATATTTATAAGCAATTCCCAATATTTTGTTCCTAATATTCATATACTATGTAGTTCAAACTGGTTTTGAACTCATGATCCTCTTGCTTTGGTTCCCAATGGCTGAGAGGAAAGGCATGAACTGCAATTCCTGGCTTCCTTTTCTTCTTTCATCCTCTATATAGTTCTCTTGCTATGTCCTTTTTAAATCACTGCTTGGCTTATTAGCCCTAGCTTCTTATTGGCTAACTCTTACATGTTAATTTAACCCATTTCTATTAATCTGTGTATCACCACAAGGTCGTGGCCTACCAGCAAATTTCCAGCACATCTATCTCTGGAGGCATCTCCCTGACTCTGCCTCCTTTCTCCCAGCATGCCATTTAGTTTTCCCCGCCTACCTAAGTTCTGCCCTATCAACAGTCCAAGGCAGTTCTTTATTCATTAACCAATAAAAGCAACACACAAACAGAAGGACCTCCTACACCAGGTTCCTGGTTTTCCTGGCTCATCCAGTTAGATTGCTTGAGAAGAACCTAGACATAATTCCAGGACTAAGGCAAGCACCTGTGAATCCTTTATTGAGACTTTTCCCATAGATCCAGACTCCAGGCTCACACATACATGAGGTCTAGCCTGTTCATAGACTTTAAGAGAAATCCTTTGCATGTTTTCCATGTGACGACCCATGCTGAAGCTCTGTTTATACTGAATGATGAGTATTTTTCCTTCTTATGGACATCTGTATACATCAAATAAACAGACCTAAATATGTTGAATTTTTGGGGGAGCATGACACAATGGAAGGACAAGAGAAATACCAGCAATTGAGCCTACCTTAGTAGATATCCATATAGTGTACAATAAAAACAATGAAATACAAGTAGAGAGCTAAGTGAAACTAGAAAACACTACATTAAAAAAGAAAGAAAGAAAAAACATAGAAGAAGAAAATGAAGATGCTTGAGCTAAAGAATAAAATGACCCAGTGATTTTCCTCTACATATTTCAACCAGAAGAAAGCATCCTGGGCTCAAAGACAAGCCCATTAAGATTGCCATCTTAAAAACAGCCCATTCAGCATGATCAGTCCCAGAGGGGGGAGTATCATCTTGTGCACAGTTAGTCCTATATCACATTTCTGGAGATGGAGGTAGAACGTCAGAGATGAAAATTTCTGATGGAAGGGACATGAGAGTCAAGGCATAGCTAACCCTTCTGCTTCCTGATTTACTTTCCTACATATTAAAGAGTCACCTCTAAGATCTGCAGTAATGGCTCAGCAGTTTAGAACACTTGTTGCTATTGCAGAGAACCTGTTTATTGTTTCCTGCTCTCACATGGAAGATTATGCCCATCCATTAATTCCTGTTCCAAGGGATCTGGCACCCTCTCCTGGTTTCCATGGGTACCAAGCATGCATTTAGTACACTTATATACTCAGTCAGGTAAAACTCTCATGCACAGAAATGTTTGCTTTTTTAAAAGTTCACTTATAGGGTTTATTTTCATTAGAACAAATAAAGTTAAAGTATTTTACCTCTGAGATTTGATTGAAGGAGCTAGTGACAGTGGATATAGAATCCCCCACACCCGTGTGGGAAGTCCTTCGGTATATGTGTTACTTTTATTGGTTAATGTATAAAGAAGCTGCTTTGGCCTGGATAGGGCAGGATAGACCTAGGTTGGAGGCTGAATAAAATGAATGCTGGGAGGAAGAAGGCAGAGTCAAGGAGAAGCCATGTAGCCCCACCAGAGACAGATGCCAGACAGAACTTTACCCGGTAAGCCACAGCCATGTGGCGATAAACAGATTAATAGAAATGGGTTAATTTAAGATATAAGAGCAAGCCAGAAATATACTTAACCTATTGGCCAAACAGTATTGCAAATAACATGGTTTCTGTGTGATTATTTCAGGAGTCTGGGTGGCCGAGAAGCAAACAAGCAGCTTCTGAAAACAACCCCCACTTCTACACATATAATTGTTCCATTGATGTGCTCTGACCTCAACTAGAAGGCTACATACTCACCTTTCACATTTTGTTTCAGGTTTCTAGCCTCTGTCTCAGCAATTTTATATCTCCTGCTCAAAATGAAACTTATTCTCATTACTAATAGAACAGAAATTTAAGGGCTAAGGATATCACTCAATGTTATTGTCTAGCATATAGAAACCCTAGGTCCAAACTCTAGTATATCTAATTAAGAAAATAAAACATGTGCTTTTGTAGTACTCCATTGTATAAATGTACCACATTTTCCTTGTCAATTCTTTGGTCAAAGGACAGTTAGGTTGTTTCCAGGTTCTGACTATGGGTACACAGCAGACAAATCTAATGACTTCTTGAATTTTGCAGGCAAATGTATGGAACTAGAAAACGTCATTTTGAGTGAGGTAACCCAGACCAAGAAAGATAATTATTACATGTTCTCACTCATAAGTGTTTTTTAAACATAAAGCAAAGAAAACCAACCCACAAATCACAATCCCAGAGAACCTAGACAACAATGAGGACCCTAAGGGAAACATACATAGATCTAATCTACATGGGAAGTAGAAAAAGACAAGATCTCCTAAGTAAACTGGGAGCATGGGGACTATGGGAGAGGATTGAAGGGAAGGGGAGAGGCAGTAAGGGAAGCAGAGAAAAATGTAGAGCTCAACAAAAGTCAATTAAAGAAAACCTCAAAAAATACTAAAAAATGTGCCTTAAAGACCTGAGAAGGAAAATAATATTATTGCCTGAGTAAGTAGGAAGTGCAGGCAAGCAACTTCCAAAAATGTAAGAAATGACAGAAACAGCTAACTGCCTGGACAGTAACCCAAGGTTCCTATGTAATATTAGGAGAATCAACTCTGGCCAAGAGGCCTATCATCTCTGACAGACTTTCCTGTTAAGTAGGGAATCTTGAAGGACTATCCTACCTTGTCTTAGCAAAACTTGGCAGTCACAGTTTTCATGTCCTGTTGGTCTAGTTTGGACAGTAGCTTCTAGTGGTGTATTATTTGTGTTTTAATAAATATAGCTTGCCTGAAGATCAGAGGGCAAAACAGCTACACTAATTAGCTTTACAGGCCATGGAGTAGTGGCACACAACTTTAATCCCAGGATTCAGGAGACAGAAGCAGATGCACCTCTGAGAGTTCAAGGCTACCCTAGGCATATAAGATCGATTCAGAAACAGATTCAGGTGGTAGTGGCTCAAACATTTAATCACAGTGTTTGGGAGTCAAGCACTTTTAATCCCAGCACTAGGGAGGTGGATACAGGAGAGATATGGCTGGGCAGAGGGTGGAATATAAAGGGAAAGAGACAGGAACTCAGTGGAGTGTGTGTCTGAGGATTTGTGGAGTCAAGATTTTGCCCATTCAGTCTGAAGATTTGGTAAAGGTAAAATGTCTCTCTCGTGATTTGGCTGTTTTGCTTTTCTGATCTTCAGCTTGAACCCCTTGTACAGGAGAATTGTCTGTATTCTGTCAATCATTATTTAAATAAACACTGATTGGCCGTTAGCCAGGATGTATAGGTGGGACAACCAGACAGGAAGTAGAGGTGGAGCAAGGAGAATAGTAGAATTCTGGGAAGCAGGAAGCAACCCCCCACATTCCTGCCCAGACCACTGAAGAAGCAGGATGTGACCTGCCATGCTGAAAAAGGTACTGAGCCATGTGGATAACATAGATAAGGATAATGGGTTAATATAAGAAGCCTGAGTTAATGGGCCAATCAGTTTATAATCTTCTGGAGACCTCTGTGTGATTTTCTTTGGGACCTAATGACTGTGGGACCTAGTGGGAGGACAGAAACCAACCAGGCTTTCATGTTACAAACCCCAATATCTGTCTTTCAGCTTTTATTATTTATGCAGCAGTAACTGTCAGCAACTGAAGCAAGGGAAGTTTCTTTGCTCCCATAGCTAGATTTCTCTAGGGAGAAACAAACTCCATAAAGAGTTATTTATTTATTTATTTATTTATTTATTTGATGCTCATAATTTTCTCTGGAGTATATTGGTGTTGCTAGGAGCAGGCAAGTCTCTTTCTCATGAAAAGTTTAAGTTATTAAAACATTTTAAATGTCATATTCTATAGCTCTTTGAAGTGTTTGAAGATTGCCTAGCTATCTGAAATATATCTTTGTATATTCAGAAAACATAACTAATATGACTATAAGTTTGACTATTATAGATGACTAGTTGTATTTTTTAAGTCTATATTTTTTAATTATACATTACATTTTAATTGAACTGCTTAAATACAGTATCTTTTCTTATTTTATTTTTTTCGTGTTCTTTTATTTTTTCCATTCAAAAATATAATGAAATAAATAAAATTTTTACATTTCTTCCCCTTCTCCCAGTCTCCTCCCACTACCCCCCACTCCTCCCTCCCCCTCCTTCCTTAAAAGAGGGCATGGTGCCCTGCCCTTTTGGAAGTCCAAGGCCCACCCCCCTCCCTCCCAGCCTAGGAAGGTGTGCATCCAAAAAGACTCGGTTCCCAAAAAGATAATACATGCAGAAGAGATAGGTCCTAGTGTCATTGTTGATGGCTTCTCAGTCTGCCCCCTTTCGCCGCCACATTCAGAGAGTCTGGTTTGATCATATGCTCATTCAGTCCCAGTCCAGCTGGATTGGTGCGCTCCCATTAGTTCAGGCACACTGTCTCAGTAGGTGGACCAGCCCCTCATGGTCCTAACTTCCTTACTCATCTTCTCCCACCTTCTGCTCTTCAACTGCACCTTCGGAGTTCAATCCATTGCTCTGATGTGAATGTGGGTCTCTGTCTCTATCTCCATCCATAGGATGAAATTCATCAATGTGACTATGGGACAAGGCTAGTTCCGGCACCCTCTCCTCTGTTGCCCAAATACCTAGCTGGGGACATGCCCATGGACCCCTGGGATCCGCTCCAGGGCCAAGTATCTTGCCAACTCAAAAATGACTTCCTTAATGTAGATATTTTATTCCCTTCTCCAATGTCCACCTTTCCCCCATCTCCACCCTCCCACTCCCCCAAGCTCTCCCCAGTCCTTCTCCCTTCTCCTTCCCCCTCTCCCCTTCCCCTACTCCCCTACTCCCCACCTCTATCCCTGCCTCCGGGCTTCCAACTTTTTCCTGATGATCTTGTTTGCTTCCAACTTCCAGGAGGATCTGTATATGCTTTCTTTGGGTTCACCTTGCTATTCGGCTTCTCTGGGCTTGTGAGCTAAGGCTATGGCTAGGGTCCACTAATGAGTGAGTACATACCATAATCGTCTTTCTGGGTTTGGGTTACCTCACTCAGGATAGCGTTTTCTATTTCCATCCATTTGCATGCAAAATTCAAGATGTCATTGTTTTTTACCGCCGAGTAGTATTCTAATGAGTATATAATCCACACTTTCTTGATCCATTCTTCCATTGAGGGGCACCTAGGTTGTTTCCAGGTTCTGGCTATTACAAACAATGCTGCTATGAACATAGTTGCACAAATGCTTTTGTAGTATGATTGGACTTCTCTTGGGTATATTCCCAAGAGTGGTATTGCTGGAT